>JAEIJG010000272.1:0-35749 GCA_037289395.1 Beauveria scarabaeidicola | reverse complement strand
AAAGAAGAGTCGGCAACACGCTACATTTTTTTTTTTTTGTTCTTTTCGCAACGGGCCGCTCGCTCACTCGCTCGGCTTTGATTGCCTCGTTCCAACCAACAAACGACTTACCTGCCCAACAAACGCTCTTGCAGCTCGCATTCACCTCGGGAAACCCCCCTTCTCTCTAATAAGCGACCAAACACTGGCATTTTCTTACTTCTTCTTTTTTTTCTCTTTTCTCTTGTCCCTCCCAAAACGTAACCTGGAAATGGTTGCCACTGAAAAGTTTCACCAGCAGCGACGCTCTTTCACCGACGCCGAAACCACCACCACCACCACCACCACAATGAACGCCGCCACTGCGGCTGAGGAGAAGCAGCACCAGCAACAGCACCAGCAATTAGACAGTCTGCACGATGCCAGCGAAAAGCAGCAGCACCAAGACCCGACGAGCAGGCAACTGCCTGCGCATAATGAACCAGAGTATCCCGCCGCTGTCAAGCTCTCGCTGACCATGTTTGCGCTGTGCGTCTCCATCTTTCTCGTGGCCCTTGACCAGACCATCATTGCGCCCGCGCTTGGCGCCATCACGAATCAATTCAACAGCACAAAGGACATTGTACGTTTTGTTGCTTTGTCAAGGATGATTTTCTTTTCGTTTTTACCCCTCTCTGACTGAAATGTTCAGGGCTGGTATGGATCCGCGTATCTCCTCACGTCGACAAGTCTGCAACCCATCTACGGCGTCATCTACCGACTCTTCAACATCAAGTGGACTTTTCTCGGAGCCATCTTCATTTTTGAAGTGGGTAGTCTGCTCTGCGCCGTCGCCCCCACGTCTGTCGCCTTCATCGTCGGTCGCGTCATTGCTGGCATGGGCACGGCCGGTCTGTTTTCCGGCGCCGTCGTAATTCTCTCCCACTCTCGTACGTGCCGTCCAGCCCTTGCTGGCCCTTTCTGGCCCTTTCTGGCCCTTGCTCGCCCCATGATAGCTCCAAAAACTTTGCGACTGATCTTTTTGAACCAGTTCCTCTCTCGAAGCGTCCTCTTGCCTTTGGCATCATCGGCGGCATGTGGGGCATCGCCTCGGTCGCCGGTCCGCTGCTCGGCGGCGCCTTTACCGACAACGTCACCTGGCGCTGGTGCTTCTACATCAACCTCCCCGTCGGCGGCCTCGCCATGGCCATTGTCGTGTGGGCCGTCCACATCAACCGCAACACCAAGCACTCCCAGGGCCTCTCCATCGCCCAGCGCATTCTCAAGCTCGACCTCGTCGGCACCGCCATCTTCATCCCGGCCATCATCTGCCTCCTCCTGGCCCTGCAGTGGGGTGGCGCCCACTATCCCTGGAGTAACTCGCGCATCATTGGACTTTTCGTTGGTGCCGCCGCCATGCTTGCTCTCTTTGTCGGCGTGCAGTGGTGGCGTGCCGACCAAAGCACTTTCCCACCATTTCTCTTCGAGAACCGGAGCATTGTCGCCGCCATGTCGTTTTGCTTCTTCTTCGGCGCTGGCTTCTTCCCTTTGATCTACTACCTATGCAAGTCCTTCCAAACCCCATGGTATTTGCTACTCCCAGCTAACCCTTTCCCACAGCTCTCTACTTCCAGACTATCCAAGGCGTCAGTGCCGTTCAGGCTGGCATCAAGGTCCTGCCTCTTCTACTTGCCACCGTCATCTGCTCCATCACCTCTGGCGCTCTTGTTTCGCGCTTCGGTACCTACAATTACATCATTGTCCCTTGCATGGTGCTCTTCTCCATCGGTGCCGGCCTAATCACCACCTTCAATGTCCACACTCCCCTCCGTGAGTGGTTTGGCTACCAGGTCCTCGCCGGCCTTGGCGTTGGCGCTGGCTTCCAGACTGCCGCCGTTGTTGTTCAGACTGTCCTGCCCCAGGAATGGATTCCAGTCGGTACCGCTTGCGTCCAGTTCTTCCAGAGCCTGGGAGGCGCCATCTTCATCGCCGTCGCCCAGACTGTATTCCAGAACGGCCTCATCCAAGGCATCGAGAGCGCCGACATTGGTATCGAGGATCCCCGCATCTTTCTCAACAGCGGCGTCTCGCAAGCCAGAAACATCCTCCGTCGTTTACACCGTGAGGATGCCCTCCCACTCGTCCTCGACGCTTATATGAAGGGTCTGCGCAACACATACTATATTTCTCTAGCCTGTGCCATCTGCGCATTTCTCTCGGCACTAGCACTTGAAAAGAGGTCGGTCAAGGAGACGGGGCAAAACAAGGGAGATGCTGAGGCCATTGCGATTTAATTGAGCTTGCGCCTGGCCACATTGGATGGCGTTTTTGGATCAATTTCCTGTATAATCCTGGCTTCTTTGCATCGTTTGATGCAAGACTGCATGAGATAGAGCCACTGTAAATACCCCTACACCAAGCCTCTGAGCTTTGATAAATGTACATGTCGCAACTCAGTTCCAACAGCACACGACGTAAACTATGATTTCCGTATTGATAACAACATTGACTATTGAGTATCGTCGGGGGGCCGATCCCAAATATTATCCTTGTTCGTGCCCCTGACTTGTGGATCGGTGCCAACAAATCGTATCACCCAATCTCGGACCAGCCTCGTTTTCGCAATCTGCGGGTTCTCTACTCCCGCATCATCACCAGCGGCATTCAATGCTCTGGAGCTATAGCAACATCTTGCGTCCATTCTCTTGCTCCACAGAAGATGCACCTTTGTCTGTCCGCGTCGCAAGCTCTGCCCGTAGACCTTGCCACGAAACACATGCAGCGCCACATTCTGCAACAAGACCACATCCTGACGGCGCAAGCCGCCGAGCACACAATCCCCCCCCTCCATCGCATCTCTGGCTAGCCAAAAGGTGACTGCGAACCCCGATCTCGTGTCGTCGCCGAGGAGCACCTCGACGAGCGAGAGCGCGGTGCCCCACCGGGTCGTGACGGAGCGAGGCTGCGCAATGGATAAGACCCCGGCAATCACGTTGAGCGTAATGGTCTGCGGCTGCAGAGAGAGGACATGTTTTGCAGAGGGCACGTCTTCCAGATCGGATAGATGCGCGGGGGGAATGTCTGGTGCTGGTGGCCGCTGTTGTTGTCCGCCCACCGTGGGGGTCAAGCTGGAGAGAAATGACGTCTCGTCCAAGAATGAGGTTGTTGTTGTTGTTGTTGTTGTTGCTGCTGTTGGTGCGTCATCGTACTGAAGCTGGGATGAAGACAATGAATGATGGATAGCGAGCGACTGTTTGCAAAACTCGGTAAGCACCGCTTCATCCTGCTCGATCCTGCTGCCCTCACTCCCGTCATTCCACGACGACGTCAGCGAAGAGGGACAAAAGAAGAAGCCACCCTCATCCTGAAAGTCGCCGTGAAACGACCGGTCTCGAAAGCTAGCATGCGCCTGGCTGAATCCTGTATGCAGTGGCTTTTGGTGCAGTGAAACCAGCCGCCACGGCGCGATGCTTGCTGGTGGCGGCGACGAGCCGTCATGGCTGCTGCCGTGCGACGGTTCTTGGGCAGCGTCAATGTAGGCGCGAAACGGCTCGTGGAAGTGCTCAACGGTGCACTTTGCTTCATCCATTGCAGACGGCGGCGGCGCACCAGCCAAGAGTATGATTCGCAGAGGCATTGGCTAGCAATGTTTTACTTTCGCTTCACGCCTTGGCTTCGTCGTCGCAGGCAGGGGGCATAACAAAACAAGCGTAGGCCTGCAGCGCAACGCAACGCGCCCTGGCTTCAATCAAACAAAGATGCCGAGTTGTAGTATGTTTTTAAATTTCAGCAAGCACCAAAGGCGTCATGTATTTTGCACCATGACGTCCAAGGCTTCAACTGGAAAAGATGAGTAGTGCGTGTAGTTGTTTCGGGAGGATGCTGCCAACATTTAGTTTAGCGTGAGCGTAAGTGTGGTGCAAGTGATGGAGGGTTTCACGGTCTCGACTATTTATTTACCCAGGCCTGCCTAATCGCAGTATTTTAAAGTAGTACAGAAAAGTTTGAGAAAACAGCAAGAAATACATTAAAACGTCGAGAAACGTCAATTTTTATTCACATGTTGCTTTGCGCATCAAACTACTGCTACAACTGTACGACAAGCAGTGGCTCACTTTGGCATTCATATTTATAGGTTTATGTTTAGCTATGCTAACAGCCTTGATACTGAAAAGGCTTTCACAGGAGAGATTACTCCGTTTATAATCCCAATCAACATTGTGCTTGCGAATTCGAGTACAATCATGTTTAAAAATTAACAATCAATCTGATGGCCGGGGCGTCTGCGCTTATCCCAAATAAACAAAACCAGGCGCTCTTAATACAGTATCAGTTCATCAGCTCGCCACTAACAACGCAATCACTTTCCAGCCTTCTCCCCAGCTCTTTTCGCGTCGCCATCATCTCCCAGAGGTTCTCCGCTCAGAGGATGCTTCGGGTCGTAGCCTACGGATTTCACTATACCCAAGCCTTTTGTTCGCCCCTCACGGAACAGCAACCTGTCTCCGGGAGCTAGGTATTCAGGCCGCTGGACAAAGCGAAACGCGACCGTCGCTCGATCGCCTGTACGAATGAGCTCTCTATCGATATCGATTATAGCACAGGTCTGGGAAACAGGTCCCACGTGTAGCATTGCCTGATACTTTTTCTTGATCGTGGTAGCGTGTGAGAGAATGAGGACTTGAAAATCTGTGTTAGCCACCATGGACGTTGACAGCCGAATTTGACGCGACTCACCTTCAGCAACAAAGTCTCTATGAACAACGGGTGGCAGCTCGCCTTCGAGGTGAGGAAGAACGACCATTCCTTTTCGTACATCCTTTCGTTTCACCTTTTTCAAAGCAAAGGACACAGACTGCCCGGCAGATGCCGCCGGCACACGGAGCCTTTTGCGTTCGATTGACCGAATCGCGGTTGGGGTGAACTGACCAAGTGAGTCCGGGCCGATGAGCACATTGTCACCCTCGTGAATAACACCTGATTTAATAATGCCAGATACCACTGTGCCGGTAAAAGGGACGGAGAATGTATCGTTGACTTGGAATTCAAAAGGACCCTCCGAGTTGTACCTTCCGTGGTGTGGAAGAATATTGAAGAAGAGGCGCACCAGGTCAAGATTTTGGCCAGTAACGTTGGACACCTGGAAGATGGGACATATTCTGTGACTGACAAACTGTGTCGCAGTATTTATACAGTCCTCTCGGTCATTAATAAAGGTTGGGATTTTGCGCGCTCCAGGGCTTTTCATGATTTTGGTAATCTGCTTGACGCTTTCCGCGAGAACATGCGGAGGGCAAATATCAATTTTGGTAATGATTACCATGACCGGAACATTGAGTGCCAGCGCAATGCCGAGGTGCTCTTTACTCATGGCAGTCAGGCCGTGATTTGCTGCCACCATGAGGACACAGTAGTTGGGGCTCGTGGAGAGCATACCAAAGACAGTCGTCCGTAGGTATTTTTCGTGGCCAGCAAGATCAGTAAAAGTAATGACTTTGGCGCTTCGCTTCCCAATCTCTTCCCAAGATAGTTTGCCTAGAACTGCTGTTAAAATGCGACATCCACGAGGTACTAGTGTGGTGGCGACATACGTCCGGGAGTATCAGAAGTGACGACTTTGCCTGCCGCGTCAAAGCCTAGGATTTCCATGCCGACAGAGCTGGTTCGGCCGCTCTCCATCTCGTGTTTATGGCGAAAGAGGTTTACACGAGCCTTGCCGCGCCCATCGTCAAGATCTCCTCTGACGAGAACACCCAGCAGTGAACTTTTACCAGCATCAACTACAGCGCCATTAGCAGGTATCCAGCACGGTCTCGAGAGAGCTCTTACCATTTCCAACAACGGCTATTCGCGTCTCGATCGCATCTTCAATTTTTTTCGGGGCCCGCCGAAGAAGCACCTTGCCTGCGCAGCTTTTGCCCTGGGCTGGAGCAGCAGCCGTGCTCGCCGCCTCAGCTTCACCGCCAACGTTGTTGGTTAGCAGCAGCTGGCAAACAGCATCGATATTCTTCGCAGCGAGCTCAATCCTTTCGTAAGCAATATTCCATAGGTCCAACGTCAGGTTCATCGGGTCGCCGTTATCCTCGTAGCCCAGCTCTATGATGGCCTCTCCAAGGCCCTCCGCTATTCGCTCGACCAGTATATTTTGCAACTGTTTTATCGATTCTTCGTCAGAGCCGAGAAGGAGCGACTTCATCTGTCTTCTAGAAGTAGTATCTGCCAGGTCGAGGTCGTCGAAAAGCTCGTCAAGCTCTTCATGATGCTCGGTCGAGTCGGCAGGAGTTGGGGGCGCAGCAGGGAATCGTCTACTTTGTTGCTGCTCAACATATTCGGCAAATTGGCTAAGAGCCTGCTATGTGTTAGCTCGTCGAAAAAAAAAAAAAACTCTGGTGGCAGAGCGTCATACAGATTCGCCCTTGCGCTTCTCGTGAGGTAGTGCTTTTGTTGCTTTCGTAGCCATGATGCAATCCGGACCTAGCGCGATGCGCCGACTTCAAAGCAATATTCGAGTGATCATTTGTTGTCTGTGATATCGAGAATATTATGAGTAGGAGAAACTCGGGTTTATCAGAAAATAAGGCACAAGGTTGTCCGTTGTCGCTGGGGGGTGTTGGCGTTTACGAAGAGTCATACCCGTCCGAGGTAAAGTCATAGGAAGACTGCGTGGCGTGATGAGCCACTCGGTGACCTCAAGTATCGAGAGGGTGGGGAACGCTAGAGATTGTCACAACAGCAATCGGGTTAATCCTCCCATGCAAGTCCAAATCAACTTCATCTAGATGTGCCAGCGCCCGAATCTAGTATAATAATGTCGATTGTCTACAAAAAGCCGAGTCTATGATATTTATTCAAATACATAGTCGTGATCCCGGTGGCTGTTTGCGGCGCGACTACAGGACTTTGCACAGCACCCTGTGTCTAGAACGTGGAATTCGAGTTCGTGGAACCTTCCACAAACATATCCGGTGCCGAGAGCGGCCCAGTTGCAGTCGTTTATTAGGGGTTCGGTACTGCATGGCAACGAGCCACCGCTTCGTCGTGGATGGCCAAGCATTCTTGACTGTTGCGGAAGATGTAGCAGGTCCCGAACAGTCATATCATGACTGGGTGATAATGTTGCCAAATACCTCTCAAAAGGGAACTTGAGGGGAAATCAAGACAACGCTGTCACCTGCATTTCCGTTAGTCTGAGCTAAAGTCCGTCACTGCCCTGCTGTCCTCACGTACCTCGCACGAAAAGCATCTCCGATTTGCGGCTGACGGTCTAGATTCAGCAAACAATTATTAGAAAAAACCGAGCAAAAGTTAAATGTCTCGGATATACCATACCTTGGCCTCTTCCTCGTCGTCGTCCTCATCGACACCGTAGATGGTCTCTTCTACCTCACCCAGCACCAGGTTACAGTGGCTATCGTAGGCCTAGAAGTGTCAAAACCGTCCATCACCCACCATTTAATAAGATGCGACTCACATGCAACTTGCCCTTGAGCTCTCTGTCGCCTCGAAGCTTGACAAAGACGACTTCGTTGAGGAGCAGACGCACGAGGTCTAAAGGCTCCGAGACGTGGCTTGATCCATCCGCGTCGTCGGCCATAATCGGTTATTGCCTTCTATTGTGTGGGCCACGCTCGTCGGGACAATTTCGTGATAGCAGGTTGATAAAAGACGTCGTTTACGCGGTCTTGCGATTTCGCCCAAATTGCGCTCTGATGCCAAAGCTGGAAAATCTTCGGGTGGATTATGCACTGATCGAGGCGACGTGAGAAATATGCACATAACCAGCAGCACGCCTATGCCCCATCCATCCCGTCTACCCCAACTTTTCCTCGTGTCCACTGGTGCCACGACTCCGCTAAATCAGGGCCGATCTATCTAGCCTTCTATGTAGGTAGCAAACGCTTCCATCTACAGCGACGAGGCCAGCGCTGTGCGGCGAACATTGGCCTAGGTAGTGAGGGCTATAAGACGAGTTCGCAATGGCTTCGAGATTACGGCTTTTGGCACGATCCTGTCTCAGGGCCCGCTCAGCGCTCGTTTCCAAGAGCCAGCCTGGTCAGAGCACGCGAGGGGTCGCCCCATCAGGGAACCGAGGTCTAGCTACGCACGCAGAGCCGCCCATAGTTGGGCAACATTCTGCTGATGTGCAACCACCATGGGAGAGAACCGGATTGGACATACTTCTGCGCGCCATACAGAAGAAAGACTCGTCACAGATTTGCCTTGGCTTTATAAAATGGACGAATGTGCTGGCCAACCAGGCATCCCCGCTCCACCTTGGCGCCGTCGAGGAGCTGCTCCAGCTCTCCACGCCCACGCTTTCTGAGATCATACGCTGCTTGGATCCTTTCGATTGCTCCGACGATGCGGCAGAAGGTCTCAGAGTCAGCGCTGGCGAGGCCCAATATACCGCCACGGGGAAGTTCTTTGACCCGTACGGTGTACGCGACCGCCATCGCCAGGTGCTGGCGGGCTTGCAGACCCTTTTTCGTATTCGCGCCTCTTTGACACTCCCCGACTACGAGATCGCCATGCGAACCGCAGGTGCTGCCATTGACTCCCACGCTGCGAGCGAATTTTGGGGCAACATGGCCGAGAATGGCCTACAGCAGTGGCGCACCACACGGGCGTGGAACGAGTTTCTCAAGGCCTTCTTCATGACGGAGCCGCTATACTACCAGTTCGATCGGGCGCGCGTCGCTGTGAAAGCGCGCGACTTATACCGCTCCCGCAATCCAGTGCACGGAGCCACGCTCGAAGCACTCGACCGACAGCGATTTAGCATCAACGCGCTACAGCACGAGCCGTGGAACCGCATACTAACGGAGATGGACAAGGACGTAATGCGAGATATGCGAAAACGTATCCAGGACCGGGGTTATCGTGAGCACTGGCGACGTGGGCTATTATACGGCGTCAACATGGATGAAGAGCTTCTCTGTACCTCGATCAAGGCGTTTGCACGGTCAGCCTCGTTACACGCAATCAAGGAGCTCATTTTTAGCAACTACTATGGCATAGTGATTGAAAATGAGCGAGACCCGACACAGACCACCATCACCGGAGGTCACGACTTCCCTACCGACTCGCCGCTACGGCCGACCGCTGCTCTCCTTGAAGCCATCGCTGAAGGCCTCGGCGCAATGTCCCACATTGCCCTGGCCATACAGTTGGTCAGTTTTATATCGAATCGCTACAGTATATCCATTCCACACTCTGTCTGGTCAAGCCACCTCAACTGGGCGTACCTCTTCTCCTCCAAGCCCTTTGGCGACGCGCGCCGGAAACTCGGCGACTGGCCGGCCACGACGCAAGGACCAGTCAATGTCATCCATATCTGGGAGGCCATGACATCACCCTCTCACGGCAACATTACACCGACGTTTGAGGACTACGACGTCTACATCAAAACGCTACTCGTCCAGCGTCGCGTCGTCAAGGCGTTTAGCACCATCAACGAGTACGCCCTCCCGTACTACACCACGCTCGTGCACGAGTACGAAATCGCCTTTGCAGACGAGGTCCTGCAAGCCGACGCCCTCCGCGGAGCCGCCCCCGCGCGCGCCACGCTGCGTCGGCAAAAGGCCGAGACGCGCAAGGACCACGCGCACCACCGTATCTCGCTCTGGTTCAAGCAGCTGCTCAAGGTCATCTCCGCGAACCGCCACTTCCGCGACGGGCCCGCGGGCCAGGAAATGGTGCCCAACCTAGTCCGCGACTACGGCTACTTCCTGCCGGCCTTTGTCAAGTACCGCACCGCGCAGGGCACAGTCACGCTGGAGCGCATTGGCGACGTGAGCCTGACGGAGCGCGTGGCGTGGGCGCGGCGCTGGCGCACGACGCTGCCGATGAAGCGGAGCGGCGTGCACATGCGCGTCCGACCGGGGTCGACGGAGCCCGACTTTGACTGGCCGGCGGTGTGGCCGATGAGAGTGCTCGAGACGCGCCCGGTGCCCAGGGAGCGGCTGGCGAGGGTGCCGCCGCCGCCGCCGGGCCGTAGAGAGGGCAAGTGGTGGGAAACGCTGGAGGAGCAAATGATTATGTGATGGGCCATGTTGTTTTGTGTACATTTGTTTTGGGTATGCGTACATATGTGTGTAATTCCATGATTCGGGGTAAAGGGAAACCGAGGGACTGATGGACAAGGAAGCGAGCAGTTGATTTGTACGTCATGCACATCATTGTAGACTTCGTCTGTATATATGAAACAGTCTGGTCGTGGTCATGAATGTCGTTATTCGTTATATAGGCTCGTAAATAAATGCAGAAGAAAAAACACTATATAGTACGCGTTCCACCTGTACATGTTTAGAGCTCAGATTGTTAGTTGTATATGCCATTTTCCGCCTTCGTCATCACATTTGCATCGTTATCATAAGGGTCCATGTTCTGTATTCCAAGACAAAAAAAAAATTAAAAAAAATAAAGAGGAAAAGAAGAAAGAGAAGCGTTCGAGAGATGGGACAGCGTCGGCGTGTTTTTAGAAACCGCCAACGCCGCCCAAGAGTAGTGCGGCGCTGCCAATGCCCACCGCGCCGAGCGTCTCGCCCCATGACTTTTTCCTCTTGTCGCGACGATCCCTGTGGCTGCGGTGCGGGCGGTCATAGTAGTCACGGTCGTGATGGTCCCTGTATCGGCGGGACGACGAACTGCCTTCTCCGTGGTAGTAGTCTCTACGGCGGTCGTTGTTGTATGTGCTTGGCGCGCTGCTCGGATGCTCGACCTCGTGGGGCTCCGGGTCAAAGTGCACGCGGTTTTTGTTCTTATTCTTGAGGATGGGTTTGGGCTTAACCGTTGTTGACGGCGACGTCTTATTGGTCTTTGCGGGTGCACTGACAATGGTAGGATAGTCGCGGTCGCCCTTTCCGTGAGAGCCATCGTCCTCGTAGTCTGTCGAGTCGCTCGAGTCGATGAGTACATCGTCATCGCTATGGTGCGTCTTGGTGCCCGGCCTAGGCTGTGTCTCGTAGTCTGCGCGTCGGGGCGGCAGCGGTGGGAGAGCGGAGCGAGCGGCGCGGCACTCGGCACTCTGACGGGCAAATCTGGCAATCTCGTGGCGTTTAAGACGGCCGAGGATAGCAACGTATTCTGGGCGCGCCTCGTAGCGTACACCGGCACGGTCGAGGACCTCTAGGCTGATGAGAACTCGGCGGACCTTTGTCCATTCTGCGTCCGGGGGAATCTCCCTGCCATATCTGTCTGGTGCCAGCCGCAATGGACGACTAGGATTAATGCCTGGATAAGCGTGGCTCCCGGCATCTGCCGGGGTGCTAGATTGGTATCGCGGTGACCCGGCCATTGTCTGGGAGTCTGGCGAGCGGGACGGGTCACTGCTCGAATTGGCCAACTGTGGCTGTGGGTGCGGTTCTGTGTGCAGTGTCAGGCTATGCATGCCTTGATTCAGACTATCCAAGGCCAATAGCTCCTTGGTAGAGACGAGCGCCATGGACAAGTCGTCACCATCCTTTTTCTTGTCCATGCTGGCTGCGGGAGCATTGAACGAGTACTGGGTTGGGAGGACTGTGGTCGAGGGGTTGTCGGCGCTATGTCTCCGGTCGGCCTTGATGCTGAGCATTGGCTGTTCATTCCTGGGCGACTGGGTGTTGTCCTTGGGCGGGAGGATGGGCACCTTGGGTGGCACGACGGGAGGTTGAGAGGTACGCAGGACCTGGGGCGCCGTATTGGCCTCAAACTCAGCGACGCTCTGATATGTGGGCATAGCACCGCAGTTTCGGTTCCATGACGAGCTGAGCCGCTGGATATATGCTTTGGCCGAAGTCTGGAGGATGTGTTAGTACCTGTGATGAACCAGGGCAGCCTTGAGCATTGCATACCTTGTGAATGTCGATTTGCTCGGCAGAAAAACCCCGACGCTCAAGCTCAGGCCTGAACTCGTGCCAGAGGGTGTCCGAGTGGCTGGGCAGCACGCCAGTGTGACGACTGAAGACCTTGGAGGCCAGGCTGTCAATCTCGTGCTTCATCTCAGCGGACATGTCATGGTCTGGCGAAGCAGGGGTCCTCTTTGGGCGTTCCTGGACAGTATCCAAGAAAAAGGCAACGTCCATTTCCTTTCGGGCAATTTTGGCCGTGATGGAGGCGATGCGAGGGTTTAGTGCGTCCTTGTTGCCGGCAGCATCGAAGCGATCGAGGACCGTTTCGAGCTGCCTGAGGGCAAACTCGCAGTGGTCGACAATGGGCTCAAGCTCGGCAGCGTAGACGGCGCAAGATGAAGACTCGGGCTTGTTGAGGAGAGACTTGGGATTGGCAGCTTCGGTACGCAGGTGGCGCAGGGAAATGTGCATCTGGCGGACAGCGACGGCGGCATCGTCAAAGGTGGGCGAGGGCACCTGCTTGGTGCGCAGGTAGAGTGTGCGGGCAAAGGCGTCGACGGCGTCGATGCGGAGGGCGGTAACGCTCCCGTTCATGATGACAAGAGGGCTCAAGAGTGTAGCTGGCCTTGACGGGGGCGGCAGTGCGCGCGAGCCTGCCTAGTTGGGTGTGTTTGTAATCCAGGCAGCGATGTGGCGTCTGAGTGGGTTTGGTGATGTATGGTAGCTAGGCGAGTCTGGCGTGTCGTGTTTGCCAACAATGGAAAGGAGATGTTGACAGAGGTTAAGCAAGTCTGTGGAGAGAAATTTTGAGGAAGAAGAAACTGGTCGACGACGGGCCGGGCCAGGGCTGCTGCGGCCAGGGCAGAATAGCAAGTTGTCTTGGCTCGTGATGTGGTGTGGCCAGCTGACAGCGGGTCGGGCGTGTTAGTGAGGTGTAAGTGCGACGACAGATGGCCACGTCGATATTATGAGAGGTCTTACGCAGAAAGGCCGGTGGAGAAGATGTTGATGAGCAGAGAAAAAAAAGGAACAAGGAGAGGGGGAGAGTGGAAGAGAGAAGGAAGGAAACTGATGGACAAGTGGCTATACTGTTATGGTTTGACGCCAGGTTGGATGAAGCGGCGACTCTGCTTGATGGGCTTATCCGGCGTCGTACTGTAAAAAGGTCATTGACAGCAAACGGGAAACGGCAAGTAACGTCAGAGTGGAAACGGGCAAGTACCGGGGCGCATGAACGTGGCGGGTAGGTACCTCTTAGTCAGGTACGGTGGCCAGTGGGCCCAAGTACTTTCGAGCAAATCACTGCCAAAAGCGCAATACAATGTTGCTTGGGAATACCTAGTTAGGTACCTAGGGCAACGCCTTGGGACCCCCAGCAGGTACCTCGTACCCGGCAAGCAGCCAAGGAGCCCGCCGTTCGTTTCGCCTCCTCGAGCCACTCAACAGACCTAGTTATTATTTATAGGTGATGACTTTTAACGTTACCTTTTACTAAATACAAATAAAACTAACTTCAAGTGCTTGCTTGCTTGTCGTCTACAACCTAGCAACCCATCAAGATACCAACTATTCCTCAACTGTCCAGTGGGCCACGGAACTTTCCCCTTCAGCCTCTGCGCAACTTCTTGTCACATTTTCGCAGGCGGCCTTGCACTCAGCCATGCTCCGTCATGGCATCATCATTGGCTCTTCGCTCTCACTTTCATTCTCTCTTGTCTCTTTCCCACCAGTTTCCACAATTCACAGGGCTGACCAGTTCCGCCGCTTTTCGTTTATTAGCCTTGGGCGCATGAGTGCTTGAGTGCCTGTCTGCCTCCCTTGAAGCCTTGCCTTGTTCTTTTGGCTGCAAAAAAGGCCAAGCCGACTGCAGGGCTTTCCCGCAGGGCGAGACAAGATTTACAGCGCTTCCCATAATTTGACCAGGCAGCCTTTTTGTTTCCTCTAAATTATTAAATAGCTTTTTGATACGTGAATTGAGAACTCGCAAACATTTTTTCTTTTTTCGCCATTCGTTTCTTCGTCGCCGCACTCGTATTTCGCCCTCATCACCGGCCAACTACGTCACTGGTTCATCAGTAGCAGTGGCAGAGTCTGTAGCACTCGCTGGTCGTAACACCACTGTCCTTCAGAACTCGACAGAACAGAAAAGCAGCAAGATGCGCCTTCGCTTCAGCCAAACTTCTTCCCCGCACTGCCCGATAATGCATGATAAGCCGTTGCTGCCCAGTCAAACAAGGCTTTGCGGCTGAGCAACCAGTTTGCGCAGTTTGAAACTCCCAGCAAAGTCACTGCCTTTGTGGCTGACGGCGCGCGCTAACACGCATGGCCCGCAGCCACGTCTTCTTGCTTGCCATATCTCAGACCGAACCTTTGCTGATACAATGTTTTTGTCTCCCGCTCGCTGCGGCCCAGAGATTCCCTTTTCCTGCGTGCGAGAAGCTGCATCATATGCCGCTGTACTCCGTACCCGAGACCTTGACACTACCCGAAGCCACCTTTGCCACCCGAAACACTTGTTCTGATTGGATCAGACAAACGGCCCCAGCTTGCTGCAGCTATCCGTACTCCAACTCACTCGTCCCAAGGTCTCGTGCCCGATTTTCCCAATCACTGAGCCGAGCCAAAAAGTCGGCGCCGGCCGTCCAACTATCCCCCGCATGAGACTTGCGTCTTTTTGTTCGTCGCTTTTGCCCCCTTCTTGGCCAAGTCACGGCCCCTAGGCAACCATGCGAACCAGCTGTGCGAACCAGTCCCCGACGCCAAGGCCGCAGCAAAAAAAGCCAAGGCCAAGGAACAAAATAAAGGGAGAAAAAAAAGGGCGATTGCCGTCTCCATCTTCTCGCAGGCGCGTATCGCATCGTTTCCCGACGCAGCCGTTTTTACTAATTACCATTACTGAAGACGGTGCACCTACTTGGGCCACCTAACGAGCCTGCGACCGAATATGATGCTACGCCACCACCCTCCCCCGTCTTGCTCAGATATATTTATACTACATCCTCCCTGCTTATCGAACCACAGGTAATCCGTACATACTTGACCAACTATGGTCGATGCAGAATGAGATGCCGGGGGCTTCACGTATCCCGAAATCGGCTCCCCGGATTGTGGTTCGGCGTAACGGACTGCCTACCTTGTAGAGGATGAGTGTCCGTACTCGGATCAGAACAGAGCCCGAAATCGAGGTCTGCACGTGCTTGTTGATTTATTAAAGAGACTAGCTAGTAGATAATCGAGTGCGCCTGTTGTAGTATATAGTTACAGCGCAAGAACAAAACCTGTTTTTTGGCCAAGTTGAGAAAATAACAAGTAAAAAACAGCAGCCGACAGTAAAAGTCGCACACAATCTGGTGGTCAAGGTCCAATATCAAGTCCTTGCGTAATAAACCTAAAATCAATCTCAATTCATATGGTTTCACTTCTCCATGATCCATAGTTGGAAACTCCCCTCCAAAAGAAACTCCCAAAATGAAGAGCCCGGTAGGAAACGTAAATGGTATCATAAGAGGTGTCATTGTCATGTCAGATCAGCCCGTCCGAGAAATTACTCGTCTCGTCAAGGGCGCATTTTTTTAGTGCACTACTCTATTTCGTAGGCCGTTTTTGCTGTCGTTTCGTGTAAACCAAGCCGCAGACGTTGCATAGCGTCTTAGGGCCATCTGGGCCGGGCCGCCACTGGGGCGTTTCGATGCGATGGCAGTTGTGGCATTTGTGTGCCATTTTCAGCTTCTAAGTTTTGCATGAGCACAAGAAGCTTGTTCAGTCGGCGTGGGTGGGGAAGACGTACGTTTTGCTCTTTGCGTCGTGCCCGCGCAGCAGACGAAATCGGTCGCGTAGGAACATATTTATCCGCGATATGTGGCAGCACCTCGTCCTCGTCCTCGTCCGCCCGCAGCGACTCAATCTTATCCAGACTCGAGGTGATGTCGCGCACCAGATTGCCCATGATCAGGAGCTCATCATTTGTGACGCGGGGCGTCTCGGCGTCAATGTCGCGGGGGAGATGGTCAGCGAACCGGGCGAGGGCAGCAAGGTTCTGCTGGATCTGAGCGACAGTTAGCACGGAGTCGCCGCGGGTGGAAACTAGGTGTAAACTAGGGAGGGAAAAGAAAGCATACAATTTGCACGTTTTCGCTCTGCAAGAGACCCTTGAGGGAGAGTCGCGATGACATGATCGTGGACTGATGTGTGTCGGCTATGCTGCTCGCTCGCGAGATGGTGGCAAAGACATGGGCAGCGAGGTCACTGGGGGCGTGGCGGCTGTGGGAGGGCTCAAGTCCAATGTGCGGAGCAGCGTGGGCGATGACAGACATGAACGAGCGGGCCGGGTGTCGATGCCAAGTGTCGATGCTTGAGTGTCGCTGTAATGGCCAACGACGATGGCGACGGCGACGAAAAGAAGAAGTTGTTGAGAGAAGATGCCCAAAGACTCGCAGTACCGGGGTGGGGTACGGTTGGGGCAGGCCTGGTGAGGTGAGAGGGGAAAGTAATCGGGTAGCAAAACCAAATTGTAAGGTACTGATAGGTAGGTGCAGGAAGGGGGAATAGGGAGAATGGGAGGTTGGTAGTCTCCAGGTTCAGTCTATATATCAATTTAGGAAGTCCTGTTCTTGGGCGTGTGGCGAAATAAAAGTATGGACAATGGCAGCTAAAGGTGGTTTCGATGCCAAGTTGGTGTAGCCTGAGGTAGGAATCCCAAAAAGATTCCCATGCTGGCAAAGATGGGGATTTGCAGGACCCTGATTGATGAGTCTGAGTCCCTGACTGACAGAGTGTGCTTTTGTGGAGCCCCGTGTTCTCTATACCCAACCAAGTTAGTACTACAAAGTAAATATGACCACACTGGCACACAGCAAACTCGGTCTTGCTGCTGTCTCCAGCTTACACACACTTGCAGCACACTCGCCCAAATTTGCTATTGCTTTTCGCCGCTTTTGCCACTCCCATTCCTCCACTCTCTCTTACCTTTTGCGGCTCATTCTGAAATCCACCTGTACAAAGTTTGATGTGCTTCCCCCTCCGAATAGTCTAAAAATCATCGAATTCTTGAAGACCTTGTGCAAAACACCAAAAAGCTACTTGTACTAATACGAGGGTAAATACCTCTGCCCCTCGTATTGGTAGTATATAGATCTATACATCCGTACATTGTACATGCAATAACCTCTGCCACTGCATCAATAGGACCCACATTTTTCGATGTGAAATAGCCCTTTCGTGCATTCATAAAATTTATACTCAGCATTACTGCCACAGGCATAAAAAGCACGTGGAAAATGCATCAAGGGTCAATGTTTGCCTTGTTTTGCCAACATGATTATTTACAGAATCCCGTCTGCGGCCACATTTTTGTAGATGGCAGCATATTAGCCCCAAACAGGCGAACGACACCCATAAGAAGTCGCCAGCGTGCCACCAGGCCCAAACACACTAATTAGGCCTTCAACAGCTGCCCAAGTTCCCATTCCGGACGTGGCTAACCCGGCCAAGGCATAGATGGCGCACGGAATATGAATGTACCACTTCTTCATGAAGCCGCGCCACCATCGCTTCACTCCACTATCGTGCACCACGTTTTCACCCGTCTCGGGGTTGAAGCCTTCGCCAGGCAGCTCAGCGGCGGATAGAACAGACCAGCCCAGGTAAGCAATGCCGGGGAACGAGTAGCTGAAATTGACAGCAAAGAGACCGCCCACGAAGCCTACAATGCCGTTCAGGTTGGGCACTGCGGCCGCGATGAGAAAGGCAATGGCCCAGTAGAGGGGCCCAAGCGCATACCACATCCATTTGCCTCGGTTTGTCGCAATGGGTGGAAATTTGAAAATCTCCTGAAAAACTTCAATGTAGACAGTCTTCATGCCGACGTGAAAGTAGAGTACTAATGAAGATGGTTAGTCAACGAGTACACAAGTCAGAACCATTCCAATGACTTACCCGCTGCAATGAGACCAGTCAGCAGATTCAGCACGTTGTTAAACGTGCGCAGTCCTGCAGGATTGATGACCTGATAGATGACAGAAACCGAGTACTGTCCAAAGTAACTGTATACAAAGATGCCAAAGAAAAGATACACGACGCAGATAAAGGCTTGTGCGCAAATCATGCCTTTCCAGAAATCCATCGGGTGTCGCATCTCTGACATGAACGAGACGAAGAGAATCGCGCCGCTGTATGCGTCTATACGGTGTGAGAATTGACACTTGTAAAGCAAAGCAAAAGGTGGCCGAAACTTACAAACCATGTTGTCGACTCCGTTGAAGATGCCAGCAAAACCATGCGCTTGCTGCTGATATGCATCCGGTACCAGGCCTGCAAACTTCTTGACTGGGAGCTTCTCCTTGGGTAGGATGGTGGATCCAAAAACTGGCGGGTAGTAGATGTCGTACTTGGCCGCAGCAACCATACTTTGCTCCAGTTAGCATCCATCCGAGAACTAGAGTAAAAAGGGAAAGACTTTTGGGGCGAACAGGGCACTAACATGGAGATGAAGCTCACGAGGTTAAACCAGACTGAGAGATTACAGATCCACCCCAGACGTTGCAAAGATCGGATACTCCCGAATACCATGCCAATGGCCATGATGATGATCATGCACACAATGAAGCACAGCTGCGGCCCGGCGAGGAGGGAGATGATGCGGCCCTTGCTGAAGATGAGCACCATGACTGTGCAAAACTGCTGCAGCGACTGGGCCACGTTGATAAAGTGTCTCGTCTTGGGGCCAAAGATGCGGAAGAAGATGTCGCCGTAGCTAAGCATCGGGTAGCGCGACGAGTCCAGGGTGGTGAAGATTTTCCAGAGCATCAGGCCGCTGAGGGAGGCGGCGAGGCCAAACACGACGTAGAGGGCGATGCCGGTGCCGTACCCGACACTGGCAAAGACAAAACTGTAAAAAGAGTGATGGGGCCACACGTTAGCTTTGAGCGATGGGGTAGACCGTAGACGTGATTTCGAGAAAAAAAAAAGAAAAAGAAAAAAAAAAAACGTACGGACAACTCGACCAGCCGAGAATGTCGGTGGTGACGAGGAAGAAGATGGAGCTCCAGCCAGCAGTGCGCAGCGCCCTGGCGGCCGTCTTCCACTCCTCGTCGAGCGAGGCGGTGGTGCTGGAGCCGCCGTGAGATAGACTGGGTGCGGCCTTGTCTTCGTCCGAAGCAGACGCTGCCAAGACGTTGTTGTTGTCGTTGTTGTTGCCGTCATGTCCCGCGGCGCCGCTTCCCGGGGACCTACTCAACATGCCATTGCGGCGGCCTCCCTCTGTGGTGCTGTCATACTCGGAGCCACCCTTTTCTTCCGTCGACGGTCCGGTACGCATCATCGCCTGCTGCTGCTGCTGCTGCTGCCGCTGGTCCATCTTCTTGTTGTCATGGTGGACACCCTTGGAGAAGCGGCTCTTGATCATCTTTGTCAGGGTCATGGGCCCGCGCCGCTCGAGATAGAGCCGCTCCGCCTCGCGCTCCTCCTCGCGCTCCACCTTGGCCCAGTAGCGAAACTCGGCAAAGGAGACGGTCGGGTCGACGCGGTAGTCGATGCCGTACCCGCGGAGAGGCGCCGTCTTGGCAGGCAGCTCCAAAGACTTTTCCCCCTCGCGGGCTTCTCGCGGGGCCGGCGGCGTACGGGCCGGCGCTGCCTCGATGGGCATGTCTGTCGAGCCTGGACCGGCCATGCTTTCAAAAAAAAAAAAAAAAAAAAACTATTAAACAGGCAAAAGGAAGAATGGGGGCAGTTTGTCTATGGGGAAGGAAAGTGTTGATAATATGGTCGGGTGAGGAACAAGTTGTAGGCAAGACGAGAGAAAAAAGAAATGAAATGTAGGGTGTTGGACGTATTTCATCAAGCACGTTTAATGCGCCCGAGGCGACACAGAACGATGGGGATTTTGTCGGCAACCGGGGACAAAAGTCCTTCAACCAGAAATCAGCTAAATACTTAGCATACCAACACAAAGTTGGAAACTCGGTTGATGCCTTTGGCCGAACTTGGTGTAAGTGCCCGGTCAGTGAACCCCCCTCCCCCCCCATCCTCTCCACAGTGGCAGTGGCGGCACGCGGGGGCCGGCCACGACAGGGGGGGGGGGGGAGGGGCGAATTGTCAGAGTTATTATTACTATTGTCAACTACAAAGGCAAAAAGGTAGCCGGACGAGGGCGTCGCAGCCAAGCCCGGAAGTGCGTTGGTGGCGTTGCGCCTTTGCCGTGCGCTATTACCGGACACGGACGGGCACCGGAAACAGCTTACCGAAGGTGGCTCCGGGGCGGGTCGTGCGGAATTGATTGCGCTTGACGAGTTGACCATGTGGCAACCACCGAGCAATGTTGGAGGAAAATGAATGAGGTAAGAGGACCTAAACTTTGCACAAAAGTACCATTGAAAAAAAAAAAAAAAGGTAAAATTAATAGAGTATTGCTATTCGCACGGGACGATTTTGCTATTTGCACGGGTGATTTATAAGCAGCACTAGTGGATTTTTAAAGGTACATCTGTTTATAGGTAAATCACATATAAATTATAAGTATCTTTAAAAATAGTACTGTATTTCATTTTTTCTGCCTATCTGCCACAACGCACACTCGCCGCCGCCGCCGCCGCCACCACCACCACCACCACCTCTTGCAGAGGCTCTCAACGCTCGCCAATTCGCTCAAAAAACGCATTTTCGTCAATTCCGAGAGTTGTGCACAGAAAAATAACGGCGGCGGCGGCGGCGGCGAGTGTGTGTTGCGGTACTGTTGTTGTTGTTTAGGAGAAAAGGAGTAAAAAATGATGTTAGGGGGAGAAAGTCAGTAAGCTAAAGAAAAAAAGCGCTAGACTATAAAGGTACTTCTATTTTAGTAGGGGATACACTAAAGATTAGGTACCACGCTAGTAGGAGAATTTCTGCTTACAAATCATCCGTGCAAATAGCAAAATCGTTCCGTGCGAATAGCAATACTCAATTAATAACTAGCAGCAAAAAGACAACTCGGTACTGTACCCGATCACACCCTGGCTCTCCACCTCGGCCCTCATTGCTCTCTTGGTTGCCAAATCATAAGACGGGCCACCGCGGGCTGCTCGGATGGGCGGGAATAATCATTCGCAGGAAAGGCTGACCAGTGACAGCTGAGATGAATACGATCCACGTTCCGTGGTTCCTCATCAGACTCGGCACTGCCGGCCGGCGACCCCCCCCCCCTCTTCGTTGCTCCCTACCCCTGCAACCCTGGCATTTTTGTGTTGGTGGACAAGTTATTATTTGGTAAGATGATGATGGTCTTATTACATTTCACAAACCCTCCCGTTTCAAAGTTCAGGCTCGCCGTCGTGGAGATTGCTCCAACTTGGATCGTCAGTAGGCTGTAGAGGGGGCTCGCAACCGGCTGTCTTTACCCCATCCTTGCCCGAAATCTGGGGACGCCAGCAACTTATTTAACTTTATGCGCAAGATTTGTCCTTTCTCATCAGACTAGCCACTGATGGACTAAATAAAAACTTTGCGTCTTTGCGTCATGATCGGTGTAGTTGGACTTGTAGCTAACTACTGAGATAGAGGAGCGCAAGGTAATTGGTTAGGTTTTGGTAAGCCTTGGACTCGAATTTCACATAGTTCCGAGATATCTTTCATGTGCATCACCGATTTGGATCACAAGACAAAGGTGAATGTTGCTCATTTGTTGCATGTGTAGGGGTATAAATGAAATCGTGTTTGGCAAACTTCGTAGCAGATTACCGGCTGTCCGCAGCCACGGCTGCATCAAGATCGTGCATAACCAAATCATAATAGCTGCCCTTTCTCTCCATGAGCTCCCGTGGACTACCCACCTCCAACACCTCACCCGAGCCCATGACCACCACTTTGTCATAATCGGCAATGCTTTTTAGACGGTGAGCAATGGTGACGAGGCAGTGCCCTGAGTCTTCAGCTGCAGCCTTGCACAGTGCCGTTTGAATGCCAGCATCCGTCTCCGAGTCCATGCTCGAAGTCGCCTCGTCAAGGAGCGTCAGCTTTGATCGTCTCGCCAAGATGCGACACAGCGAGAAGATCTGGCGCTGTCCATGAGAAAAGTTTTCGCCTTTTGATGTGACTTGCGTCTTGAGTGTCAGGCCCTCCGAGTCATCAGTGTCGGGCTCGCCGTCTTTGAAAGAATCGCGACGCGGTGGTTGGGTTGCTCTGACTGCAGCGATAGATTGGCAGACGTCGAGAGCTCTTTGCAAATCAGCCTCAGCAGCTGTTCCTGTTGGGTCAAGATTTTCTGCGAGCGTCCCTTGGAACAGTTGCGACTCCTGCGGGATCATGGAAATGGCCTGTCGGAGCTTTTTACACGGAATTGTTGTGATGTCGGCACCATCGTACAAGATCTTTCCAGACATTATGTGCGTGAAACGAAGCATGGATAACACAAACTAGTGATTCCGGCAGCAGTTAGTAACAATCGATGAATAGCCAAACGCTGTCTCTTACAGTGCTCTTGCCGCTGCCGGTTCTCCCAACAACGGCCACACGTTCGCCTGGGTTGAACCGTAGGTTAATATTCTTCAGGATATCTGGCCCTTCAGGGTCGTATCGCACCGTCACATTCTTGAATTCAATTCCACCAGAACAAGGCCAGTTGGGGGGAGTAGCATGGTCTACTTCGGCTGTACTGTCTGTGACTGGTGTGGTCGGGCTCAGCAGCTCTTCCTCTGGTGGCAGCTTGCCATACTCGCGAACACGATGAAACTGGAATAGATCAGATCAGCGCGCGAACAGAAGGGACACATGTTTCACCTACTGTTTGCATTTCCAAATTCATCTCGTGGACCTGAAACACGAGCATCAAGATAGCCGAGCTAATATCTGTCGCTTGCGATAGGCAAAATCCCACAATTCCAGCAGATAATCTGCCACTCTCCCGAATGGCCAGAAATGCAGCGCAAACGTTGATCAATCCCGCAATGGTATTGATCCGAATTTTTATCCACTGGTCTGCGTCGATTTGTGAAATAGAAGCCCGAGCCGAAGTTGAGAGCAGCTGCCCTAGATTTTCCGAGAATTTACTTGGCAAAGCCGGGTTCGCGCGAATGACCGTCATCCCTCTCAGTCCCTCAGAGAATCCAGACAGAACAGGGGATCGGCTTGCTGAAACCAAATGCATGAGATAGATGGCAATCTGGTTGTACGCCACTCCCACAAATATGCCAATTGCAGCAAGTAAGACAGTCGGGCCGAGGAAAATGGGCAGAATCAAAGTGATTGCACTCAGCATCATGACTGAGAGGATGATGACATGGAGGGTAAGATATACCGTGACAATAATTTCATGGTCCAGGGTCCCGATGTCGCCAGACATACGATTGATGACTCGGCCCACGGGATGCTCAGTGTACCATGACGGAGAGACATTGAACAGGGCTTGAACGGCCCGGTTATGAAGCGTTCTGGCGGCATACCATGCCCCCCTCATAAAGATCCAATAGCACGTTGAGCTAACTGCGTTTTCCGCAAAACTCAGCGCCACAAACACGGAGAGATAAAACGCAGCAGTAGCCGAAACATCGGCGTCATCGTGATCGACCCAAATCCTCAGCCAGTATTTGGTAATCATCGCTGCTGTCGTTTGCACGAGCATTGCCACCATTGTCACCATGACAGCGGTCGGACTGCCCAAATACATCATATATTGCAGCACTAGTTCGAATCATCATCAGCTGGAGGAGGCCCCTTGCATGAGCAGAAACCACTTACCAGGAAAGCCGCCAAGGACACCGCTCTGTCCCACTTCTTCGTCAATTACATTCGTCTCTTCCTTTTCTGCCATGTCTGATGATTGCTCAACTTGAGCGACTGGCGCTTCATCATGGTGGCCCTCATCACTTGTTGCTGATAAAGCCTGTGGCACGCGAACATGCCCAACATTGTGGTGCGTTGACTTGATGGCACCATCTTCAAGAGTGATTGACAGATCTGCCTCGTTGGTAACCCAATTCAGCTGAGTGACGAGAACCACGGTCCTGCCCTTGACGAGGTCGGAGCAGAAAACGCGGTTCCACAGCAAAACCGTGGTCTTGGTGTCCAGCGCCGAGAATATGTCGTCGAGAATCAATAAGGGGGCAAACGAATAGAGCGCTCTAGCCAAGGCTATTCTCGAACGCTGTCCTCCAGAAAGGGCAGCGCCATTCGCGCCGACCTGCGTCTTGTCTCCATTTGGCAGTTCGCCGATGTCAACGTCAAGACAGCATGCCTTGACGACACTGTTATAGCGCTTCTCATCGTATTCGAGTGTGAATAGGATATTCTCACGTATAGTTTGGGCTTGCAGCCAGGAGGTCTGTGACGCAAAGGCTGCGTCTCTTGGTCGAGTTACGCTGCCGCCTTCCTTGATTGTCTCCCCGAGTAGGGCCAGCAACAGCGTAGTCTTTCCACTGCCGCTGATTCCAGTAATGGTATTTAATCCATATTCAACGAAATTGATCGTAATATCAGATAGACGAAAATCAGCGGTTCGGCTACGACGAAAGGTCGCACGTTCAATCCGTACAGGACCCTCCGGATAACGGTCGAGTGGCTCGAGAGCAGCGTAAAAGCTATCGAAACGGCGCAGAGAAACTCGGATAATTGGCCATTCCACAATAATGGAGGCGAAAAAGCCAAGGTCGCCCCGGACAGTTTCAAACAGCGTGACAGTTGTATAGGCGACAGAAGCAGTCATGGGCAATTTCAGAATGCCGACGTAGAGGCCGAACATTGCCAGCATCGAGCCGATTGGCATCCAAGATTCCACTTGTGCGAATACAATCCAGCACATTGAGATGTACCAGTTCTGCTTCTGCTCCTCTGCACGTACCCCTTTGATCCTGTCCACGATTGAGTCCTCCCATCCAAAATATTTGATCACCTTGATGGATTGTAGGTACTCAGACAACATGGAGATGCGGACGTCTTGAATAGCTTTGACCCTCTTCTCAAAACGTAGCGTATAACTCGAGATGTATTTTGCCATTGGTGCGCTGAGTAAAGCGATGATCATGCCGACAAACATGGGCCAGCCGATGACATTGTATAACCCGATCATTGCCAAGACAGACGAGGGCATTTGCGTGATCGCCATGAGGATAACATGAAAATATGTGACCGATCCCATATCCGTAGAGATAAGATTTTCGAGCATACCCGTCGCCGTGCCCTCTCTGGTCTCGGTAGCTTCGTCCTCTTTCTGCTCGGCATCTTTGAGAAAGTTGCCCGTCAGCTCGCGTGAATTGAGGGCGGCATGAAAGACCTCGCCAGTTAGCATGATCTCGCAATACATGGAAAGCCTTCGAGTAATCGATATGAACTTTTGAAAGATAATGCTCTCTAGCAGGCGACCACCAAACATGACGACGAGCCACACATACGGCTGTAATGTAGCTGCCTCTGGATTCCGGATGTATTCGAGAATTTGGTACAGGCTAAACGGCGCGCACAGGTCAAGGAGGGGATGAATGACCCCGAGAAACACGGTTATCGGCATCTGCGGTGCTATTAGATCAAAGATGGTTCGGGCTGTGCTTTTCTTGCCTTGTCTCATCGCGGAGAACCCACGGTGCAGAAGCTTCGGGTCGTAATGCCAGGGGATCTTTGGCATATCATCCATGCCGACTTTGGTTTTGAGACTTTTGTAAACAAGTCTATCAATCTGTGCAAAAGTAACGTTTTCGTTTATCCAGCTGCGAGTTTCTTCATCTGACGGTTCCGCAGTGAGGTCTTCTGGGACATCAACATCGACGTGTGGAGGCTGCCATTCACGGGGCGAGCTCCCTAAAACCAACAGTGCAACTGCCAGAGACGAAATCGACACCAATATGATGGTGTCTGGTCGATATACCGAATTCAATACAACGAGGGGTAATAGTTCAGCTGTCGCGGTTATAATAAGCAGGGAAGTAGAGACGAGAGCTATCTGATGAATCAGCATTGGCCTTGTCTTTCCTCGTACTATGACTCGAAATAATCCTAGCATGAAAATGTATCCAACGGCGATAGCATTGGGCAGCTGTCTTTCGTTGTGGCTGCAGGCGACAATAAAAAGCGCTAGAGTTATTCCGCGGGCGAGATGGCCAAGCGCTTCATACAACATGATCCCTCGTGGCTTGTACGGGACAGTCTTGCCTAAACCATTACGGCGTATTTTTATTGTTCGCATGACTGCCCACAAAAGTGATGCCGACAAGATCAACACTTGGACGGAGCCATGCCGTGCCAGGGCCACGAGATTTTGTATCCAGATAGGGCCGCTAGGTCCAGGTTACTAACAGTGGTTGGCGCACTCCCACGAGCTGCATGCTTACCGACTCGCATCATCGTGCATGTAACTGAAGAACCAATAGGTGGCGCGCTTATTGTGGCCATTTGCCGCATCCATGATGAAGATCCTTGTTCTTCGCACTCGCGCCGGGAGTAATCAATCTTAACCTCGGTAGACGCACTGCTTCCGCGAGGGAAAGACTGGCAGTATGAAGCGTGAGGCAGTGGACAAGTGGTGTTCTGAGTCAATATACTGATTATGGCGACCGAAATTGAGCGAAGAACTCCATGGTTAGGGCGGCGAACAGGTTGCTAAATAGACGCTATCGAGACAGGTGAATCTGGCGGAAGAGCGTGGAGTGATCTGGAGTTGGTTGACAGATGCACACCGCTCACCTAAATTTGACCTGCCAGTTCCCACCAACATCGTTGGAATTTCTCTTACGTGTTGGGCGCCTGCCACAATGCGGGCAAGGCTGGTCAGTTGTCACGGCTGTCATTCGTCGGTACCGCCGTGGTACCGTGATGCCGATTGCTGATTGGGTCATGGCTGGCCACGTAGCGTGCCACCCGCCGTTTAGAAAGGCGACGATTCAAAGGCGATGTGAGAGCTGGCGCTGCTCTGCGCCCAGCTCATGCCGCCTTGTCCTGGCTGGCGCACAACCGCCAGCACGAGTAGGCACAAAGGATCAAAAAGTTTTGTGCTCGTCTGCATTCCGAGTAACTCGAACCGGGTATGATGAAATGCCTTTGCTAGAATCTTTGTCTCCTTGAAACTTTCCCTTGGGAGCTAGTTGTTGGCACAGTTATCATTTTCACGTTGCTTGCCATTGTCACGAGATACCATCTTCGTCAAGCACTGGCTCCTTCGGCCCCCGTATTGGAAAAAGTGATGACAGTTACTCTTCGACTTCCAGCTCGTCGTCATATCTGCTCCCGAAGATGCGTCGAAAAATAGCCTGGTAGTGCTCCGTATGCCTTGCGGAGAGCATTGCCTTTGTGTACTCCCAATAGGCGGGTTAGAATCCAGCAAATTGCCAGTTGACAATTGCTGAGAGCCTCCCAGCATCCACAAGAATATGTGAGGAAGATAAGTCTGCGTGTGTGAAGGCCATAGAGTATTCCCAGGAGCGTGTATTTGGAAATCCCTGTGAGAGATTTTCTGCGCATCCACGGGCAATCTGTTGGTGAAATTCTGACTGAGTCTGGTAAGGCCCACATCCATTGAAAGAAGCACGGGGATCCTGCAGGTAGCCGCCGGAGGCGCTTGCAACCAGAAACTCGGCATCGTTAGGTATGTTTCGGTAGGAATCGATTGCAGAAGCGACGGCGTCGGCGAGTCGGTGTCGTTCTGGGTACGACATTTTGTGGATCACCTCGTCAAGACTTGGGCCTGGCATGCTCATCATAATGAGCCACGGCTTACCACTGGCGGCATGAGGCATCATGTCCACGAAGAGCGGTGAAGGAACTGACGGAGCATGGGATTCCAAAAGCCTCAGCGCGGCAGGCTCGCCCTGACTGTCGCCGCAGAATCTGGCGTACAGGCCCAGTGGTAGGCGGTATGCTATTTCGGAAATGTTGCTCTGTTGCCCGCGGTAGATGAGCTGCCCGTAGACGCAGCGACGGATAACGGCAGGGACAAGATGCCACGCTCTTCTAAATCGGAGTTGCCAGCTGCGGCTCCAATAGACTGCGCTTTTTCATTAGTAAGGAGAGGATAAATGTGTCGAGTTGAAAACGCACGATGTGAAACGGCTGGCGGTCAAGTCTTGGCAACTTCCCGCTCAACATGGTTGACCTCTGCTGCTTTTGCAAAACAGCTGTGAATTCTGAGCAGAACTGGACTTGGGAGTTGTAAGCGATTCGAGTCATCCGTATGTAGAGAGCAGTTGAAGAGAGGAACACCATCGCTCATCCCCTCGCTGCAGGTGTCATCGTCAGGGGCGAAACCAAAAACCGCCGTACTGCGCGGGTCAGCTTGCATCATTGTTAGTGCAGGCCCGCTGTACAAACCTGTTGGTCCTGCGCCTGACAGCCCGTATGGACTTGGGCGGTCTCGGAACCCTCTGTTAGACCTGGTACTATCTATATTTCGCGGTTCTAGAAAGCTTCCCTAACCGTCGGGCTAAGCAACATGCTGTTCTGGAGCTGGCGGTTCGCTGATTTAGCGCCAAGGACCTGTCTAAGGATAGTTGCATAATCTGAGGTAATGAGAGCCTCCAAGCAACTCGAGACCGATGTTTTGACGTCGTGATTCAGCCACAGACGCTGCAGCGCTGGCGATAGGATGTAAATGGCTGCGCTTCTGTGCCTGGTGACTCGCTGTTGTCACGTAATAACAACTTGTGATGAACTTGATCATGACAAACGCTCGATTCGATACTGTAACCCTGGAAAGATTAATAAAACACTCAAGACGTACGAAGTTCTAAAATCCGATACCAGTCGTGCTTTAGCCCGCGCAGAGCCTCCTCCAAAGGCACCACCCCATACTGGTCGACGCGGCGGAGAATTTCGCGGGCGGCATTCTTCACATCGCATGAGGCTTCGAGGAATGTTTGACTAAGAATGTTCTTCTCCACTGGAGAAAGCTTGGACGAGGCAATTATGTCATTGGCTCTGTCTACCAGCAGGCTCATCGTCCTTGTCTCTGGCTATGGCGTTTTCTCGAGAGATTGGCAGAGGAGACCACAACCGGGAGGGCTGTGCAGCTTGCAAACGATCAAGGGACAGACAGGCCTCCGCTAGGCAAAGACATGACCAAGGCCCACGTGATTATGACATTATCTACATCTGTAAATTTCCTGCTGTCGATCAAGACGAGACGTATCAAATTTTATCAAAGGTATAAATACCAAGGCCATGCAAATGCTTGGAGACTTTCCTCGGGTGCAAATTAATAGATGGTGGGTGTGGATAGTATGCACCAGCAAGCACATGGCAGGCTCAGTCACAGACTCACAGCTAAAAATTACAGGTAGCAGGGATGCTCCCAACATGGACAGCAGCGCATTTTCATCAAGTTTCCCCCTTTCAGCATAACTGTGGCCATGACTGGAGAACATCATTAGAGGGCGCAGCAGGCGCTGGTAATTTCCTTGCGCAGTTCCGATATTTTGGCCGTTTTCTCCTGCAGCAGGAACTGGTTGGCCGAGGCCAGCGACGCCGCCTCCTCGGCCACGTCGTGGATCGAGTATCCGGGCAGCACACTAATGTACCCTTCATTGTCGAGCTCGTACAGGACCTGGAGCAACCACGTGCGGCAGTCGAGGCGGCCGAACCGCGCCGTATCCGCGAGCTCGACCGCCGGCTTGCTGTCGAAGCCGATGCGCCGACGCAGCGCCTCGTGCATCTCGGGCGCCATGTCGGCGATCTTGACGGCGGCGACGGCTGTTGTTGAATAAGCCATGTCGCAGGACTCGTCGCAGCGGTACTCCCAGCTCACGCAGCCCAGGCTGTTGATGTGAAAGGCCCAGCCGAGCGCGGGGCCGATGTGCAGGTACAGAACCCAGTGGCAGCCGATATTGGCGCTCTGCGTGCTGAGGATGATGTAGAGCCCGTTGACGTCGAGATGGAGCTGGATGCCGCCGGGGTCGGCAGCAGTCAGCTCGTGCGGCTGATGGTGCGGGAGGGACTCGGCCTCCGCCGCAGACATGTTGGTGCGAGTGGCGACGGTGCAAGAACGAGTGTGCTGCTTTGCTTGGCTGGGCAGCGCGGACAGGATACGTGCACGATGTGGTAGTGGCGGCGACGTATAATTAAGACAACTCGTGGCATCTCTTGGCTTCCCAGGAGCAAGATCTATATTTCAACGCCAACGAGCGCGTCATGAACCCCTCATTGATTGACCACTTGCTACAATACCAGCACTGCATCTGAGGTGGCACAAGACGGGATCAGATTGGAGCCTGGGTAGACATGGTACGCTCAAGGCTGTGTAGCCCAACATGACAATTCAGGCCAAAAAAGTTCCTTTGCCTTGTTGGCTACTAGACGATCGGGAGGAATACACGTTGTATAACAGCATCTGAATGCACCGAGATGGGGGGGCCAGGCACGACTTGCGAGACGAGGGCTAGACCGACGAACGCACATCAGTGACCCATCACAATCTATTCGTACTGTGGAAAAAGCCAAGTATCGGGCGCGGCTTTGCGAGACAAGCATCAGCCCTCTCCTTGTTGGGCACCAACGGGCAGCGTTCATCGAGCAACCCAGCAAGCAAGATATACGGCCAGGCTAATGCGTGCGCCCTTCGACACCGTCCGATGACGGCCCTCCTAGAACCTGCACCGAAACACGTATTTCTCTGGATGCAGCAAGCAAAAAATGACGGCCGAGGCGGCTTTATCGCGGCGTTCCGTATGCAACCAACGCTTGGCACTGCGGTCATCCTCCGTCGGGCGACGAGATGGCTTGATGTGTACGGCGTAGGGCTACAATTAACATTTCGTATCACGGTGAGCAACCAGCTGAGTCGGCGCACAATCATCCAATGTTACGGCTGTGCGCCTGGGATCGTGAGGATATGTGTGTGGGAGGCTGGAAGCTGGATGAAATGGCAGTTGTGGCGGCGGCCGGTGATGTCTGTCTGCCCCAGTGGCATCAGGCTGCGGTCCAACTCATGTCCAACTTGGGCCAAAGCCGCTCCCACGGTCCACTGTCTGTCGTTCAACAGTAACTCCGTTGTAGCTTTGTCCACCTGTGGCGGGTATTAATTACTGCATTTCTTTTGCATATTCTCCATGGTTGCATTCGGGAACTCTAATCGTATTTGCTTGCGATGCTACTACCATAGGTCATCAACCACCACACCAGTCCCGCCACATACACAAGCACCTCACTTATCGACCCGCTCAAATTGGATAACCAGCTCAGAGATACGATCTGTTTCCTCTGCAAAGGTTATCTCGAGTGCGCTCGGTTTACCATCCACTCCCATATAAAACCTAGCAGGAAAGAAATCTCGGCCTATTGCCGCTCCACGTATAGGTATCTGGTAGGCAACCCAGAAGTCACCCGCTGCATGGCGTAAAACAAACCGTGTGGGAGTTATGAGATCCTCTCGTAGGGCGACAAGCTGCTCCCGTGGTTGTTTGTCGAGGGTTTCGCTCGCCACCACAGACGAGTTTTCTACGGAAAAGGCATATGTTCCGTAGCCAGGGTGGCTGTAATTGCCCGCAAAGAGATTGATATTGATCGCATGAGACGAAGCATCTGTAGCGCGATCTGGGTAAAGAATATTGGTCGCGTTATCAAAGTCCAGCACGAGTTGCTTCCAATTCCGCTTTGTGCTAGAATTTAGTTAGTATTGGATTCATCTGAGGCGCCCTTGGCATTTGATATGGTCTCGAATTGGGGGCCGTAGAACGTGATAAGAAACAGAGTCAGTCAAACATACTCGTCCAGATATTCCCGGCGGCCGTGGACTGGGAGCCCAAGTCTCTCTTCAATAAGTCTCTGGGTGATGACTTCCTCTATCAAGTTGCCGCCGTCGACGGCATTGGCAAACATGATGACCGCAAATTTGGTATCAGGCATCCAGACAACGTTGGCCCCGAAATTCTGCGTCCCACCGTCGTGCTTGAAAACGACTTCGCCGTAGAATGTGGTGCGCTCCCAAGCGAGTCCGTAGCTGGTGATCTGCCAGCCGGTCGCTTCTGTTGGACCAACCAGAATGCGTGGGGTCCTGATTTGCGAGTGTGCTTCGGCTGATAATGGGGCTGTCGCGTTCATCAGACACATTATCCACTTGCTGTAGTCGACGACGTTGGAGATGAGGGCTCCGGCGGCGCTGGAAGATTGGACGGGGTCTGTTTCCTGTCCGACGTATTGCTGCGCATCATCGTCCCAGAAATAGCCGGTTGCAATTTGCTGGCCGCTCTTCCTCGCGTCGCCGTAGGACAAGAAAGTCGACTGCATGCCTAAAGGCTGCCAGAGGGCTTTGTTTAACACGTCGCCCACCCACGAGCCAGTCACAGTCTCGACGATGTGGGCGAGGGCGATAAACATGAGGTCGCAGTATTGGAACACTACTCGCGGCTCGGCTGTCATTGGCAGGTTGCGTAGATTCCTGACTGTCGCCTTGTTTGTCTTCCACTCTTTACTAGTATCATTTGGCTCACCGGTGCCAACCCAGCTTATCGTGTGTCGTGCCATGCCGGTTCGGTGGCTGACGGCATCTTCCAGCGTGACGTGTGCTGTCGCCCACTCATCCTCCAGAACAAAATCATCCCTGATATTAGATGACATGGGTGTATTCCAGCCTAGAGGGAAAACGTCATCGTAATCGCCCGAAGCGATCATTTGCGCAATAGTAGCAGCCAGGTGTGCCTTTGTAGTTGATCCGCCGAGGAACAGGGTCTCGGGTTTGACGGGCGTGTCTGGCAAGACAGCGAATCCATATCCCTTGGAATCGTTTCTTTAGATAAATCTTCGATTATCCACAAACGAGTGCAACCTACCTCTGTATACACCCGATCGTCGTCTATGACTGCCACGGACATGCCTGGCACCTTCCACTCGTCCATGAGGTCCTTTACATATCGATTGAATTCTTCGGTTAAAGGATTGCCACGTGGAATTGATTTGGTGGTTTCATTCAGCCGCAATTGCCTAGGCTCGGAGGCAAATGAGATGGCTACCAGCGCGGAGAGCACGAGCGCTTTGCCCAAGCTGATGAAAACCATATCGCTCGTTCTTGATGTGCTTCTTGTTCATGTGCAATCTCTGAAGTTTTTATTTCGATAAAGCCGGATACTCTCGAGAAAAGCCTACCTTCTCGAGAGTATCCGGCGGCGGCGGCGGCGACATTTATCATGAGTACAGGTGGCGAGATCACAGTGTGGCTGCACTCTAAGCAAGCTGTACGCGAGGCAGTGGGCGCATTATGTCTCAGCGCAGCCTGACGATACTCTGGGTTCTTTTGAGGCTCATTCAGTCCATCGGCTGAGAGATATCTGATGACTGCAGCTCACGAAGTGCCGCCTGGCTGCACTGTAAGCAAGCTGGATGTGAGGCGTGCATATCATGTCGTACAGCATCATTTTTGGCAATTCCGACGCTGCAATATTGGCGGGATGGAGCCGTTTGAAGGAATTCCTTCCGGACAAAGAAACGGCTGAGTGCTTGGCACCATCTACGGCATGCTTCCTGAAGCCACCTTGGGATAAGAATACGAATAGTAACTCGCAAGCACTGATCGAGGGCAAGTCCACCGCGACTCATCCACCGGCCCGTCGACCGAAACAATTGCCTGGGCTGGAAATATGCTTTTCCGCTAATTCCTCTCCGCCCTGGTTTGGTCGCTGAATTAGAGTTACACCCCCGTCACTGACATAATGTCTGCCAGCGCTAACTGGACCAATGGCAGCCACCCATTCTCGGCTCAGTTCTACCATTCCCAAACACGAAGCTGTTTCGTTTTCGACATGTAGAAGATATCAAATCTTTGCGTTGAGACTACGCCGCCAATCAATCTGCGATGGAGGCCCACCCCTCAGCCGACTCACAAGGCTGTGGGCGGCCTCGGTACTTCGCACTGTCGGCATCGCAATCCGGACGTTTCTGCCCATTCCTGGCACTCCATGCGGGAGGCCAGGACTTAGCCGTACGACCCCATCGTCATCCATTGGTCTCCAAGCACCTCTTTGGTGTTTTACATCCATGCTCTAGGTCGCCGGGCAGAACAGAGCCGATGTTGGCCTGTACGCTGTTTCATCCTCCCGCCACAGCGCTCCTGCCGCCAAACCTACCACTGTCCTCTGGCACGCGAGCTGGCTTCGGTCGACTGTACCTACTTAACTGCCGACCTCCTTCAAACTGCAAAAAAAACGAACTCGGACTTCTTTCATCACCATTTCTCAGAGTCTAGCATATTGCAATTGCGCCTGCCCATCATCCGCTGGATCAGCGCATTAGGTAGGCAGCAACTGCATGTGCAAACGCCCGACCCTCCCCCTCTCACAGGCAGGCGGCTACAGAATTGCCATTCTTCATGACAGGTGAGCAGAAACGGAGCCATAGGCATCGACCTATATAAAATGTATGCCTCAGAGCTCACCAGAGGTTTGAAACAGACGACTTTTCACGACGGCAAAAATTCATCCGGGACGCCCATACCTGGTGTGAGCATTAACGCTTCTGTAACCGCCACCGTTTCGAGTCGGCGCCCACGAACTATAGCTGCTTTGCTACTGAATATCAGCCTAAAACGTTGATTACAGATTGTTGTGTGATTTACATCAACGGTTATATGCCACAGACGGGCGTCTGGACAAGAGTGTCATCTCTGTGCGACTTGCAAACACCTGATCCCGGCACGCTCGGTGCAGGACACAATGAGACGGACAGACGCCTCGCTCGCCGCCATGGCACTTCTTGCTGCCAGTGTACAGGGTACGGTTCTCACACTATCGACTGTCGAAATGATAAATTCATTCGCAGTCCCGCTCAGCTGCATCTTTGCCTACAACACACCCATCAGCGGGTGCGAGACTACCGACTTTACCAGCGGGCGGTGCTCGCCGCGCTGCCAGCGAGGGCTCCTGCGGGTGCAGACGAATATTCAGGCATCTTGTACTACGGTGGACTCTCATCCAAACTCGCTGATATGGGAAGCGCAGAAGGGAAATCTGGTGAATGCGCTCTGCAACCGTGAGCCGCCACATCAAAGTACAACTCGTACGCAGTCTCGGGCGACGTCATCGACGACTTCGGCAATCTCAATCACTATTACCGTTTCCGTCTCCTCAACCTCGTCTTCGAAAACGCCGTCATCCACTCAAACGATGTCCTCAGCCACAATGACGACTACACCGACGACTACACCGACGACTACACCGACGACCACACCGACGACCACACTGACGACCACACTGACGACTACATCAACAACACTGCTCACAGTCAGCTCGAGGTCGACCGAGTCTAGCTCTAATGACGATACGGAGTCGTCGACGGAGACTGGATCAATCTCTACAACTTCCATTCCTTCGCAAGAAACTACGAAGGGGACTGAGAGCCCTACATCGAGCAGCAGTAGTACTACCGCGACAAAGACAGCGAAGCCCACACGAGATCCAGAACTTGGTGCAGGAGATCCGTTTGCGAATTTTCCTAATTCTTCGGGGAGACTGGTCCCGTGTGTCTGCAGTTTGCTGTTGACTTTTTTTGTGATTGGTTTCATGTAACTTTCAGTTTACGCAACTTTTTGGCGGCGTTTGGGTGGCGTTTGGGACCGGACTAACATTTTCGGCACGGGAGCAAACAGGATACAGCTAGTGGTATTTATTTTGGCATCACTTTGAGCGGTGGATTGTACCAGTCTGAGACTTTAACACTATGTTCTGATGTATCCAAACCTTATTTCCTGTGCTTTGTGTTCCTCGAGGAAGCGTCTGCTCACTGTCGACGAAAGTCTACTTGGTTGCAGTGAACCTCGGCAGTCGGGGTTGCAATTCTCCCAAGTGCCGGCATGAGACCGCCTAGATCCCACTCGTAGGACATGGATTATGTGGTAGAATAGACTTGGCCTCTGGATTTCTCTGGTCGAAGCGGCACGTTTCGTTCAGATCTGTATATTTCCAAGAGGTACAGGGTAGAGTGATGCATGGAGGTAATGTTGAAGCCGTGGTAGGAGTAGCATGTGTGGGCCACAGCAGCCAGTAAGGCACTGTGGTTTTAGCCACCAATCAGAAACCTGTAAGGGGAAAAGGTAC
>JAEIJG010000271.1:0-35755 GCA_037289395.1 Beauveria scarabaeidicola | reverse complement strand
TATAAGGAAGTCTAGCTAGGGATATATTATAATTCTTTTTAGTGGTCTTATTATCTAGAAAGTAATAAGATAATTAATAATTACTACTTTAACTATAGAGGCGGAATTATTATTATTATAATATATAGTAAAGGAGATAATTACTCTTAAGCGCTTCTTTAAGTAAATATAGCTTAAGCTAAAAGTCCCTTATAATATCTTTTATAATAACTAGTAGATAATTTATTTAATTATAAATAGAAATTAATAAATAGATACTAAGCTATAATATATTAATATATAATATTTATAGCTCTAATAAGAATATTAGAGAGAATTATTTAATATTAAATATCTTCTAACTAAATAAATACTAGCTAATAGATTAATAAAAAATCTATTATTATTAGTATTTATTTACTTTAGAGATATAATTAGTATTATTAATAGAGAAAAGGAAATTAATTCTTTATTATAATAATTATTAATAATATTAAGCTAGATAGTAAAAGCTATATAAAAAAGAATTAATTATATAAAATATCCTAAAATACCTCTAATAAAGTAGCTTTTTTCTTTAAATTAGTATACTTTTCTTTCTTAATAATAATTAAATTATTAAATTTATTCTTAGCTACTAACTTTAATATAAACTTAAAGTTTATATATACTTTTACCTAACCCTTTTTAAGCTCTTTTACCTCCTTAGGAATATTTTTATTAGTTTAATAGTTAAGTTCCTTTACCTTATAAGTAAGTTTACTAATATAAAGACTAGGTATAAGAAAGTATAAAAATTCTAGTACTAGAGTATATACCTATATACTATAATAATATATATATCTTTTTATATTAACCGCCTTATTAGGATCTAAGTAGTTAAAATAAGTATTATCTAATACTAGATTATTTAAAAGTGCTTATATATATAGTAGATATAAGACCTTATAGGTAGCCCCTTAAATATATAATTACTTTATAGGCGAAGACTTAAGACGCTTTAGTATTACTTTTAGTAGTAGTAAAGGAGGCGGAGGTATAGCTAAAAGGCTAGGATTATTAACTAGCTTAAGAATATCTTTAAGGAATTTATCCTTATACTTTTTAAATTTAAGTAAAATCTTCTTAGGCGCCTTCTTCTAGCGCTTATATAGAGTCTTAATTACTATAAGAAAGGTAGTAAAATCCTTAAAGGAGGTAGTAAGTAAATAAAAATAAGTTATTATAAAATTAATAATAATTAAAGAATAAAAGATCTTAATAGTTATAATTCTATAAAGTAGAAATATAAATATATTATTTATATATAGCTTATCTCTCTAATAAGAGATAAACTAAAGAGTATAAAGTAAGTTTATCTTAAATAAAAAGATAGCTTAAAGTATAAGTATATAAAAGAGAAAGGATTCTTAATAAAGAGAAGATTAAGACCTTTTCCCTTTAAAAGAATTATAAGATTAATAGCTAAATTATTCTCTAATAATTATAAAGAGATAATTTAGCTAGGGGGTATATTATAATAAATAGAGTATATAGTATAAATAGAAGTACTAGAAGAGGTATATAATAAGGAGTCTTTATAAGTAATTAAGTAATCTATAAGTTATATATAACTAAGTAAGATTAGACGCTAATATATAATTAGGAATTAGGTTTCTAATACTAAGGAAAAAGAATTACCTTACGTATAAGTAGAATTACTAAGGATAAATAAGGGAATTCTTAACTATAAAAGGAGGACGATTTCTAGTCCTTATATATATAATTTTTCTATAAGGTATATACTTTTTTAATTCTAATTCTAGTTATTAATCTCTTTATGTAAATTGCTCTTACGTTGTGACTTAAATCAGGCTATGCAGGCCCACTTCAGTCATATCGCGAGAAACAGCCCACCGCCAGATACGAGAGGCGACACCCGCCAACGCACGGCATCGCCGCTACTCGAGCTCGTCAATAGATTGGCTTTCAAACGTGGTTCAGTGTCAAATCATGGACGCTATTATATATTCCTAGAATTCGGTATTATTTACACGTCCATGGCGGTCTCTTCCTCTCCGATGCGCAAGCCAATCAACCATCTGACTCGTGCTTCTCATCAACATCATCTTAAACAGACATTCCCTGAACCGACCCCCACAGCCAGGTAGCTGCTGTTAGCTGGGCGTGCCAGCTCTTATATATCAACATGCGAGTGAGCAAGGCCGCGCATCATCTACACTCGGCGTGGCGTCTAAAAGCCACCTCTGCTGTTCGTTAATCTCGTCCTACGCGAGATCGGACAAGAAAACGAGCCGCTTGTCGGATCCTACTTAACCCACTGTGACTAACACGGGTCCCAACTCCAAAGCCAACTCCAAAGCCAACACAGGCTCTTCTCCTTCCGGGAACCCTCCGAATGTTTTTCAACCATCATTTACGTTATTCTGTACCTTTAATTTCGGCCTTGGTCAGCATCTCGCTCACCGTCAGACCACACGCAGCACCAGAACTCATCACCACCACCATCACACGACAAGCGTACACCCCCGTGCTCGACAGCATCCTAATACACGTCTACAAGCAGGACAACCCGAGTCGCTGCCAGTCGCGATTAGAAACATATCCTTGATACAATTTGCATAGCGCCAAATTCATGGTATCAGAGGCCTGCCTCGCACAGTTATTCAACCCTTGCAGCTTCCGAATGCCGCATCGCCAACATCCATCGTCGCTCTCCGCGTCGCAGCCGGAGTGCACTCAGGGGCCCTTGTGAATGACGAGTATTTTACCCTGGAACAAAAGCCCCCTGCATTTTGAACATGTTCAGCCGCCGTGCTGCTATTCTGGTGCTCCCGCAGAGCCTTGTCCACTCTCATCTGCGCTGCCCGTGCTATCTGCCGGCGCAGCGCGAGGTCCGGCGCTGGGATGTTGACAATGCGTGCAGACGATAGAGTTGCTACGCCAGACCGTCCCGCACGGGCGAGAGAGATGACGGGCGTACAATGGCCCAGGAGCTGCCGTCGGCAGGTGACAGACGGGCGTCAATATACCGCGGCTTCGCCGCAGTATTCCAAGACGCCAAGTAAAGAAGAATTTCTCAGGTCAAAACACCGCGTTGAATACACAAGCGCTTGATGGCGTGGCTACCGTCCCATTTTTCCCATTTCCTTCTTTGCCAGTATGATACATGGATGGCACAACCAGCCGTGTAACTAGGCACAAGGACTCAACTCTTTTACTTCATGACCTGCCCGGCCCTGACCCGGGCCAATGGCCTTGTCCACTTCCCCCAACTCACTGCACACAGTCTTCGGGAAAGACGGGACAGGCCTCATTTTCATCATGGTCGTGGATCCTAGTCGAGTTTGCTTCTCAATGTCTCGCTTGAGGTAGTGTCGACAACGCATCAAATCAATCCAAATGATTCCACAAGAACTGGTCCCGAAGCGCCTTAACAAGACCCAAAATACCAATAACTAAAATCCCTCCGTGCTGAAATGTAGGCGGTTCATATCGCTGCGTCTACAGTGAGCGGGCTGCTCAGCTTCCGCTCGCGAGCCAGCCACTTCCTTCCATCGACCCCATGAATGTCGCCACACCTCTGCAACGCTCCTTTCACTCCGTTTCAGTTCTACTTTTGATTGATTTAGCCCAGCAAAAGTATTAGATTTCTCCCTTTTAGCTACGTACGTAGATCCCCATTCATTGCACCAACATCTTTTCACCATAGCAAAAGCTCCCCATACCCCATCCATGTACGCATATCAAACCTGACAGATTCGCCGCATGCGAGATTCCAAACACATGGCATCCCGTCTCGTAACATGCTTCAGGCCAAATGCCATGTATCCACTCTGTATATACTCGTCTACATCCCTCTCCAGATTCATTGACATGCGCACATCCGAAAAATCCACATCAGTCGTCAGAACGCTGCGCCAAGTTGCCATGCTCGGCGGTATGCTCTCTAGAGGCAGACTCTGCGACTCCTTCGCAGCTGGCGACGTTGCATATCCCGGTTCCAACGACCTCGCATGCACAGGGGCCTGGCTCTCGGCGCGTCGTCGCTTTGGCTGCAGCGGCGAGTCTCCCGCGCTCTCGACGTCGCTCGCCTCGCGATCCACAGAGTCCGCTCGCAGCAAATGGGCCCTGAGATGGCTAGCACGGCTCATGGAGCCTGCGGGTGAGAATACCTCTTCCTGAGGGGCAGTCTCGCCGTCAGCCTCGTATTCCGGCTGTCGCTCCAGGGGCCGTCCCATAGTGGTGGTGGTGCTTATCTGCTGCCTCGGTCGAGTGGCTGGCAGACGACCCATTCTTGGCACACCCGATGCAACACCCCTCGGGTTATTCCCTCCGTTTCTTGTACTCGGCAGCCCTAGTATCGCTAGCCCTCGCTGCTGCTGCTGCTGCTGCTGCTCGCGGCCCCAAGCCTCCTTGGCCGGGCCGCCGCTCTCAGAACTGCTCGAGCTCACCGGCGACGGCTGCCGTCCTCCATGCCATCCTCCTACGTACGAAGCAGGCACGAACCGGGGCTCTTCTCTCATGGGATCAGAGGCCGGCGGCGTGCGCATGACCGGCGGCAGCGTTCGATCACGCTGCTGTGCGACCTGCTGTCGCCTGTCCTCTCGCAGACCTCGTGTTTGTGGAACCCGGCCTCGCGGCGGCGTCGGCGGGCTGGCCGACGCTGTGGTGCCCCTGGACGGTACATTGTGCAGAGCGACGCGCTGGTTCATCAGACGCTGGATGCTCCAGCTCGTGCCGTGCAGGTCGCTGAGACGTGGTGGCGCGCCGCTGTCCCCTTGCTGGCTAGAGTGGTCCGACGGCGGCGAATCGTCGATGCCGGCGAGAATGTTGAGCGTGGAGTCAGAAACATCGTTCAGGGGCATCCTCTCAAACTTTCCGGAAGCTGTTCCAGCCGGGTCGATGCTGCTCTCTTCAGCTTGCGGCCGCTCGGGAGTGGCCGTATCGTCTGTGGCAATTTCGAAATCGGCTCCAGTCGGCTGAAAGTATCGTTCAATGCCGTGCACTAGCTTTGTAGTAGTATCTTTGAAGAGACTTTCGTTCTTCCTCGGGGTCTCGCTTATCTCAAACTGGCGCCTTTCTGGCACTGTCACTTCAATTTCCTTAAAGTCAGTCCCCTCGTCGGTTGCGTTGCTGTTTGTTCGGAGCATGTTGACTTTGCATGCAGTTCGCATCTGCACCGACACTAGCTTGTCTGTAGTAGACGTGCTCAAACAATTTGTAGACATACTGTCATGGTCGCCGTTATTTCTGTTCAGCTTGAAGCACTCCAGTGTCGAAGTTTTACTGTAAATCGTTCCACACAGCTCTTCAAATGTCTGCAGCAGAACATCCGAGTCCGCAAAAAGAACCTCATCTTTCATCGTAGCTATATTTGCGTCATAGTCTGCAAATGGGCAAAGAATCTCGAGCAATAAAAGCGGCTTCTGCACTGTCGGCAGTCCTGTCTGCTGCCAATTGTGCTGCATCTTTGTCTTGAACACGCCCGTGAGCGCCTTGCCAATCCCCGTCGCGGAGCAGATTGGCCGGCCGTTGACAGAAATGAACGAACCTTTTCCCGCAAAGACTTTTTGGTCGCTATTCCAACTCGGTAGAAACGCCATCAGCGTGAACGTGCCTTTTGCGCTGGCGAACCGGTGCGTCTGTCCGTTGGCGGCGACTGCTGCCCCAAACACTTCGATAACCGACTGCTTCAAGTCCCGATTCCTTGTCTGCCCTAATTTGCAACTTTGCTTCTCATCGCCCAATACTTTAAAACTAATCCGCAACGCCGCGTTCGCTAGCGCATATGCCATCAGCAACTCTTTGATTCTCGTCGTCGTCTTTTTGGCCTCCTTCATCAGGAGCTGCCTTCTCGGGGGCATATTCCCAAACAAGCCCGCAACTTGCACCGTTGTTCCCGTCGGCGCAGACACCGGCACAAACCTTTCCCCAATGCCGCCGTTTACCGACAGTCGCACCTTTGTAGCCACGGGCTCGTCCGCCGTCCTGGTGACGACGTCGACCGTCGCAACGGTATTTATGCTGGCGAGGGCCTGGCCGCGGAAGCCGAGCGTGCGCACCTGGCCGGTGGTGAGCTCGTCAAACGCGGTCAGCTTGCTGGTGTGAGTGTGCCGGCCGAGGCTGTCGAGGTCGTCGAGGGCGATGCCGCGGCCATTGTCGCGCACGCGGACCTGGTCAAGCGTGTTGGGCGAGAGGGCGACCTCGATGGCGTCGGCACCGGCGTCGATGGCATTGTCGAGGAGCTCCTTGACGACGGCGTAGGGCGAAGTGATGCCGGCGGAGGAGCCGATCAGTCGGGCAGTTGCTGAACTGAGTTTTGCAATAGGCATGCTTCTAGAAGAACATGATAGTATATACCCCGGTACAGTAAATACTTTCGAATGTAACGGCTCAAATGAGCATGATACGTCAGAAACACCGCCTTGCCTTCCATCTCGTCTGCCAGCTGCCAGTCATCCGGTTGCCAGCTGGCAAGTCATCGGACCCATTCGACGCCCGAGCGAGGCATTATCTGCCCGACTTTCGAATTCTCCGTAAATTCCCCATCCACCCAAATATATTAACGTAGCATTCTTCTTTTGCCATGTCAAATTGAACAACTGCAGCTTAGAGATGTTGGCCAGCAGCTTGCAGAGCTAGAGCGCGCAGCCCTCCCAGCCCCGCCCAACACCCTGCCCCGCGACCCCTCCATCACGGGCCTCAAACCAAGCGGCATCCCGACAAAGTCAAAAAAAAAAACACATTCTCCCTTCTCTTCTCCAGCCAATTCTACCCCGACAGCAAGCTCGTTATCCATACAGCCCAGCCGCATTTTTTCCCCCTCTCCTCTCCCTTTTCGACATGTCTTCTCTCAAGGGCCCTACCCCCCAGCAGCACGACGGCGCCGGCCTGCGCATCGGCATCGTCCACGCCCGCTGGAACGCCACCGTCATCGAGCCGCTCGTCGCCGGCGCCAAGGCCAAGCTGCTCGAGTGCGGCGTCAAGGAGTCCAACATTGTCGTGCAGTCGTGCCCCGGCGCATGGGAGCTTCCCATTGCCGCGCAGCGGTCCGTTCTTCTTTCCCCTGTCTCGTCTCCCTTCCCCCATTGACCGGAATGAAGCCTCTACGCCGCCTCCCAAGTCCAGTCCGCCTCCTCCGCCGGCGGCGCCTCCGCCGGCGACCTGCTCGCCTCGTCCACGGCCGACCTCTCCGCCTCTGCCGCCGCCACGTCGTCGGCTTTTGACGCCATCATCGCCGTCGGCGTGCTCATCAAGGGCGAGACGATGCACTTTGAGTACATTGCCGATTCCGTCTCGCACGGTCTCATGCGCCTGCAGCTCGACACGGGCGTGCCCGTCATCTTTGGCGTCTTGACGGTGCTCAGCGACGAACAAGCGCTCTCGCGCGCCGGCGTTGACGGCAAGGGCCACAACCACGGCGAGGACTGGGGCCTCGCCGCCGTCGAGATGGGCGTCAAGCGCAGCGAGTGGGCCAGCGGCAAGATTGAGGGTTAAACGTTGATACGAGATAGATGCGAGTTTCCAACAAAAAAAAAAGGATATAAATCCAATTACACGTGGACAAAGTCATTGGAGCCGTTTGGAATGAAATGTGACAGGGGTTTCAACTCGAATTAATCTGATTACCACCTGAATGAATGTCTGCCTCGAATCTATCATGCAACATGAAATGTGATTGCAACATCAAAGCCAGAACAGTGAGCTCAATATCTAAGATGATGTGAAAAAGTAAGTCGCTTCCCAATATAATAGTAAAAATTAATCCATTCTCCAAAGGACCTGTAAATGGCTGACAAGCAAATCATAAACCAAGAAGAAGGGGTGATTTACAGGTAAATAAAAGAGGTATCCCAAAAGAAACATGAAAATGACGTCCAACGGTTCAACAGCTCTCAATTATGTAATTGTTTCCAAATGCGCTGCTGCCTTTTTCGTCTTTTATATGCAAAAACCATTCGGTTTCAATGAATGTGGTAGGTGGTTGGAATGAAGCTGATATGAGTGTGACAATAGCTTAGATACCAGCCAGCTGCTCGTTAGTCAGATCGCCGCTGAGGGGCTTCTTCCTGTGCCAGAGCGACAGCTTCTTGTCGCGCTTCGCCTTCATAGCTGCCCAGCCAGATTCGTCGTCGTCGTCGGATCCATCAGACGCCTTTCGGGACACATTTAGAGATGAACGGCTCTTGTTGCCGTCAGAAATTGTCAAGCCCCCGGATATGGTGAACGAGGGATCATTGTGCGGGGGAACCTTGGGGCCCGGCACAGGAAGGTGAGAGACTGGTCTGTAGCGGCCAGGCAGCCCGACATTGCTGCGTTCAGAGGGTGCGATGGAGGGCGCATATCCCATGCCGCCAGAGATAGAGCCATGGGTGGAGCCTGCATAGCCAGGATGATGACCCATGAACTGTGAAGGAGGTTGAACCATGCTCATGGTGCGCATATTGGGATCAAAGCGATCCATCATTGGATCCACACCCATGACTGATAGTCGTGACGACAGGTTGCCCACAGACTGTGTTGCAGCGTAGCCTCCCTGCTGCTGTTGCATTGGGTAAGGGCCATTGGGCATCGGCGACATCTGAGGCATCTGAGGCATTTGCGGCATTGCTTGAGGATTGTGCTGGTTTTGGTTCATGGCCATCATCTGCATAAACTGCATCTGCATTTGCATAAACTGCTGCATCTGCTGCGTCATTTGCTGTTGGGTCTGCTCCCCAGAGCTCATTCCCGGCATCATATTTCCGCCACCCATGTCGTTCATGCCACCCTGACCATACATCATCTGGTGAGGGATACCAGCGACAGGGTCATAACCACCCGGTCCAGCTTGCGGATACATGTTTGTCGGTAGGGGCCTGCCGGCGCCAATGTTTGGACTGCCGCGGCGCAGAGCCCTCGATCGTTCCTCGTTGGCAATGACACCAACCAGGCCGCCTGGGTGTAGCGGGCCGTGGCTGTTTCGAGGGCCCTCGTGGAAGGAAAGCGATTCACGAACGAGCGGCTTGTGGATGGACGCGCCGACGAAAGGATCCTGCGGGAGGCCGCGGGCAAACGCGGGGAGGCCCGAGGAACGTCGGTTAGCAGAGGTCGAAACGTCGCCGACGACGGACTGGGGGCGAGAAATTGATGGCTGGTAAGAGCTTCGGAGGTTCGGGTTGGAACCAGACACGCTCAGGCGGGTGGGAGGCCTGTTCTTAGCAGGGAATCCGTGCGCTTGAAGAATGGCCAGGGGAACTTCGTCATCTTCCTCTTCGTCAGACGCGCCGGGAATTGGATTCGACTGGGGCTTCGTCGTCGACAGCTGAGGGGCGCTCATAGTCGCAGGCAGGCTGGGACGCGTAGGGGCAACGGGAGGGGCGGCATGCTCGCCAGTGACCTTCATCATCTGCTGTCGATAGACAGCCATATGAGCTTCCTGCTTACGGCGCTGCTTGATTTGCTGTCTGGATTTCTCGGCCTCGTCCTCATCGTCATCGTAGTTGATTTCGTCTTCGTCGTCCTCTTCTTGCTTGGGTGGCAAGGCCGGGAGTGCATGACTAGCGCTGGGAATAGGGCCTGTCGCCTTGACAGTCATACCTTGCCTCTCCTTGTCCTGCCTGTACTGTTCGAACTGAGCAGGGGTCATGACCTTGTTTCGGGGAGGGTGGGCGGTGCGCTGACTAATGTATCTGTGGTTGTTCCTAGCAAAGGAATATGTACGGCCCTCGAATAGGTTATCGTCATTGTCTTTGGTGAAACTCTCGGCAATTGTGACTGGCTTGCGGGCGATAGGATCGTTTCGGGGCTGTCGGCTGTAAAAGGATTCGGTGGCAGACAGGCCTTTGTCAGCGTTGGGGCTGTCGAGAAACTTCATGGCAGTGAAGGAGTCGCGGAGGAGCTTGGCGTCCTCATCGAGAACAGGCGAGGGCGTGGATTTCTTGTATTCGGTAGGGTAGGTGGCTGTCGGTGTGGATTCTGAGCTTAGAGCAGGCTCTGGCATTGAAGCAGGCATGGTGTTGTTTCGGTTTCCCGTAAGAGATCGGGGGTTGGAAGCAGTTTCGCGGACGGTGTCGAGACCACGGTTGGAAAACATAGCTCCAAAGTCCCCACCCAGATCTAGCGCCTTTTTCTCGTCGGGAGAGCTGGGGGTTGGCGGCGATTTGACTGGTTCCGTAGAGACGCTAGCGGAGCCAGTCTGTATCGTCAACATTGGTGGCAGGTCAGGGACAGCAGGTTCCTCTCGGGGAGGCGGAACCGATTGCTTTTTCTGGCCTCCGAATGACCAGGTGCGATGAGCCTTGAACAAGGATGCACTGATAGATTTTGTCGAGGGTCCACGAGCAGGCCCATCGGCCTCGGGAGGCGTGGTTGCCTTGGTTGCCTGGCGTGCCTCAATGGGCGAGCTGTTTCCGTGCATGTCGGCGGATGATGGTGCAGTCGATGCATTGCTGTGGCGAGACGAATTATCGGTCGAGGTGGCTTGCGTGGTGTTGGAAAGGCCACTGCCTCTGGGGAGATTTGATTAGCATCAGAGACAATAGACCCATGGCTACAGGTTAGCAAAAGTCACTTACCGACTAGTCTTGAAATCGGCAAACATGTTGTCCTCATGAGGGTCATGAACGGGTCTCAGGAGAGTGTGCTGGGGAGGTTTGGGGGCCGCCAACTTGGCACCGCCGTCGAAGGACCGACTGATTGCATGCGTGTTGCGTTCCAGAACCTTGAATGAAGGCTGGGCAGGGGCGTTGAGGTCGACATTTTCGAGGTTGTCGGCGACGGACTTGCGCCGGCTAAAGGCGCCGGCGAATCGAGGCATCGGGACTGGTGAGGAATGATGCAGCCAGAGACTCTTCGCCCACAAAAGCTCGCTGTGACGAGATGAGCAATGGAAAAGCGCTCAAGTTTCTTAAGAAACGTCGTCTTTTTTTTTCTTTTTTTCTTTTTTTTTTTTAAATCTGAGCCTGTCGTCGTCGTAGGCAGACGGGGCGATACGAGGTCCCACAACGCAGTTAAAGGCGATGGCGCAGCCAACGTCGAAGCGTTGGAGCCGTTTGGGGAGGCGCTGAAGAGACGAGGGAACAACGGCGATGCTCACAAACGAGGGACGGCGTCGAAAAAGGCAAAAATCAAATCTGCAGCGAACAGAGAAAGAATGTTAGTCAACCAAATTGCTGCAGATTTCCCCTTTATTGTTTTCCCTTGGCCATTGGGCGTTTGTGCGTAAGCAAGCAAGCACAAGGGCGCGAGGGCTTTTAGGAGAATTAATCGAAAAGTAGTTGCTCCGAGACAACTGGCCGAGATGGCTTTGGCGACGTGGCAGAGGTATGCTGGTGGAGGGAATGTATGGAACTTACATTGACTAGCAAATGTGAGGCCTAGGATACTTGTAGCAATGCGCTTGGCTGGCGTATTTATCATGCAGCAGTGAGCCAAGCCAAAAGCTTATGTCGGTGGTTGTTACGGTGCTCGATCATGAACCGCGTGGTTTCTGGGTGAAATCGAGGCTGAGAAGACGAGGAAAAATCAGGCGAGTTGTTTCGTGCTGGGCTGAGAAAGTAGCCAGCGATAAACTTGGTCTATTCGGTTGCACAGCAATTTTGGAGGGACGCAGTGAGAGATGGCAGGCAGACGCAGAGGTCAGAGGTCAGAGGTCCGAGGTCAGAGACGCGAGAAGAGGAAGAAGAGAGGGTGCGGTGCGGATCGGACAGCGTAACAGGCAGGCGGACAGGAAGAGCCTGTTCGAGGTTCAGGGACCGTGGCGTTAAGAAGAGAAGAGAAGCGGAGATATTATAGCGGAGTAGGCAGGGCTTCCCTGGTATTGGGAGGCGAAAGTGCGAAACGTGAATTAAGAAAACGACAAGGAAAAAGAACGAGGTTCGAAAGCGAGAGACCTCTTTGTTCGGGGGGGAGAAGAAGCGCCGCAACGAGTGTGGGATGAAGAAGGAGAAAGGGAAAAAAAAAAAAAAAAAGAGGTGAGCGGATGAACGGGCTGCAAACAGAGAGAATAGCGGTTCGGTAGTTTAGCGGCAAGGGGAGGCAGCAGAGTCAGAGAGCAGAGGCAGAAGCACGGCGGGCGAGACAACGGGACGGCCGTGGCTGTTGCAGACAACGATGGACGATTTTCAATACGGGCAGGGATCTGAGCAGGTGAAAGGGGCCGCCAGGCCAGGCTGGTCAGGTTGGAGGCTAATATTAGGTACCTTTCTGTTTGGAGGCTAGATCAGGACCATGGTCAGGTAAACATTGACAATTCGGTACTCCAGTCAGCATTGGCATAAGGTACTGATAGGTTCAGCATGTTGTTGTGGACAAAGTGTCGGGACCCAGCAGCCTGAAAATAGCAGCCTTTCAGTGGGTAACGGCGGCCAGCGCCGATACAGCCCCTTGTAACGGGTATTTTCCTGGACAGTACCTACCAGTACCTACCTACCTACCTGCGCCGTGTCTACCTACACAGTGTTTACCGGTTTTTACTGGTATTTGATGGCGCCGAGGTCCAGTTGATTCATGATAATGACACCCGTGCTGGCCTAATTGTCCAGCGGCCGCGCCATGCCAACACTGCAAGGAAGCCAATTAAAAGATGACCTGGCAGGTGTAAAAGATGCCGCTGCCAGGCACAAAGCTGTACCGAGTAAAACTGTACCCAGTACAATGCTTGATGCTCCAACCCTTCTCCAACCATCAACAGCCCAAGCCCGGGCAAGACGGGTTGACAGGCTGCGCTGGACAAGGCTCCACACTGCGGCGGAGAGGAGGAGACCCGCTGTCTGCCAACAACTACTGGGTAAAAAGTACGAATATTACCTGGTTATCAAAAAAACTAAGAAAAAAGAAAAAAAAGAAAGAAAAAGGCCAATGCAAAGGAAGGAGGGGAGAAAAGCCGCCGGCTACGGACCATTTAAAAAAAAAAAGAGAAGCCAGGCACAAAGTTGATCAAAACAGCGTTGAAAAGGAAAAAAAAGAAAACAATCATGACCCCAAACAAAAAGACATTGATTCTGCACATCAAAATGCTGTGCCAAGTCGCACTCTCTCCGTCTCCGACGCACTGCAGCGCGACACGAGCCGTGATGTCATGCCCGTATTCCCATGCCTGTCACTACTCCGTACGGATACAGTTGTCAGTACGGAGTACCTACCTACCTAATCCATCACCTGCCATAATAAGAAGACGTCGACACCCCCCGCCTCCTTACCTCCCTCCCCCTTCTCCTCCTCCTTGGCTGCAAACTTGTTCTGTTCTAGAGGGCCGCGACGCAGACCATTCGACACGTCCCGGGATCCTGGATCCAGGCTACTGGGACCATGCACTGCTGACTCGTCAACGACATCGATATATCGTGGCCAGCGCCCAGCTTTCCATCAGGTATCAACGCCGCCCGCAAATGTTTGGGTACCTGTTTTCTTGTTGTCGTCGATTGTCAAAGACTACCCCCACCATTTAATAAACCATGTTATAATTAATTAATAATTACAAACCCCCATTTTCTGCAACAAGACAATGTGCAGATTTTTTTGTCCATTTTTTTTTTCCCTTCGCTTCCCAACCGCGCCAAATCGTGCATCCAGACCACGCCAGGACCAAGCACCCCCGCCGTGAACAGCGGGCCGTTCAGCTCTCTCGAGTTCCCTAACCTGTTGCGTCTATCTTATTTTAGTTTTTCACCATCAAAAATATCAAATATCAAATCTCGCACGGTGCCTGACAACCCAGTGTAGCTCGTTGGCTCGCTACTGGTATACGCGCATTCCTGCATGACCTGTTATTCGCCTGGGGGGGTTCGAGAACATCTTGATACAAAACATGCCATGCCATGCGCGCAACAGATTTTCCCCAGCGAGTCACCAAAAAAACAAGTCATGCATGATGCTTCTGCTTCTTCTGCTGTGTGACACTTCTTCTACTTGTTCTTCTTCTTCTTCCTCTAAAACTCGGTGTTATTGTCATGCATCTTGAAGGATTCCAAAAGGGTGTTTTCCTGTACCCCTGACCCCGGCTGAGGCTTGCAAATAAGCACCCGACATATCCGGCTCTTATCCCACACCACCACCACCACCACCACCACCACTCTTTTTGCCTTCCTTTTCATAACTACATCCCCAGATCGACCAAGCCGCATCCATCCTATCTGTACTAAATTATATTTACCTTTTTCTTTTCTCGCGCCAGGCCAAAAGATCGGCTCTCAAGGGCGAGCGCTGGCCCGTGTAGCCCATGCGGAACTCTCTTCTTCCGTTCATTCGCCCTGCTTGGCTGTCGATCATTTGCAGTTTGCAACCCTAAAAAAACACGCGTCCAGGCACTAGGAAAAAGCTCGTCTCCATCTACATACAATCTATTATTGTCTACTACGCACCAATTGCGTAAACTCGGTTGCTTCTCTCCCTCGTCTCTCCAAGGAGACCGAATACTGGTAGACACGGAAAAGTTAGCTGGCAACTCTTTCCCTACCGCCACACTAAAAACCAGCTGAATGTCTATATCCGGATATCTAGGTTTATTCTACTTCTGACGGTTACCAATCCACCTTCTTTCGTCTGCACCCAACTTAAATATTACGTTGCCCACCCCTCGTGCAAGCACAGGTGGCTCCCAGAGTCCCAGGAGTCAGAGCTGTATACCGACGGGGCGCGGGCTGGCTTCTGTGGGGACCTCTTGAAATTGCCAGCCTTTTTGGCGTGCGAGAAGAAAGCATGATTCATCTGGGGAGATGACGTTGTTATTCTTCTCAGGTGAAATGGACGTGCTCTGGTGCTCAGTCAGGTACGGATAGACCGGACTGGCGAGCTAGCCCATCGAGAGAGAGACCTTGTCGTCAACCACGCACCAATCAATCGCCCAGGCTAGCTCCCATGCCAGACACAATTGAGCGCTTGTGCTCAACAGCCTACAGGTGGACAAAAAAGAACTGGCTACAGCCTACAGTTGAGGATGTTGCGGTGACAAGGAGCCGCCAGCTATTTATTTGTGGCAGTTGTCTTGCCAGCAGTGGGCGGGCGTTTCAGCCAGCTTCCTGATGATCGGACGATGGCCATGACGATCAATGACAATTCCAACGACAAAAAGGCAGGCTATGTAACTCCATTGTTCATGGATAGACGAATAGAGCCAGCATGCCTAACTTTCTGCAAAGGGGCCTGCCGAAACCAGCAGCATCATCATTTCCGTCTCATCGAGTCGCCTGTCACCCGCCCTTTTGCCTTTGCCTCCGTTCTATACCAGGTACACGTGCCACACACCCACCTTCTCAGGTGGGTGCTGGATACAGTGGCGGCCACCATACACCCGCGGCCACTAATAGTAAATAGTTTTCTATTATTCTTATAAAATAAACTAATAGGAAATAAAATATACTAAAATATAGATAATTATAATTAGCTAATATATTATAAGAATTAAAAAGCGTTATAATTATAATATTTTTATAAAATTAATAAAAGCTATTTAAAATCTAGGTATATATTTTTATAGATCTTAAAATAAAATAATAAATAAAATATATATTAATAGTTTAAAATTTTTATTTATATACTATACTTATATAGTATTAAAGAATACTAAGATAATAGTTTTAACTATTTTTATTTAATTTATATATTAAAAAATAAGACTTTTTAACTTAAAATTATAGTTTATAGAAGTTAATAAAATAAAGGAAATATCTAAAAAAGTTATATTTAATATATAAAAACCTTATTTATTTATAGATTTTATTATATTTAATTTATAATTTTAGCTCTTTTAGTTCTATTTTTATTCAATATAATACCTCTTATACTATTATATAGCTAGCCGCGAGTGTATAGTAGCCGCCACTATATCTAGCACCTAATAGCGAATATAGTAAGTGTATAACATATATAGTACTTCTAATACTACTAATATAGTTATATAAGTAGGTTCTACTAAAATAAAAAATAATATAATTAATATATTAACTAGACTTATATTAAAATTAAGCTATATTTAGCTAAAAAAGATAATAAAAGGGAATTATACCTTAATTATAAAGATAATTACCTAATATAGTCCTAGGACTATCTTATAATAAGATAGTACTAGGGCTAAGCCTAAGAGGTATATTACTTTAGACTAATATAATTTAATAGCTATTATTTAAGCCTAAATAAAAAGAGACCTATAAGGTCTCTAAGAGTATTATTACCTTTAAAGAGAGTTAGAAGTATATAGTACTTAAGAGGGTGCCCTCTAAGACCCTCCTTATTAGCCTTAGTTTAAAGGCCTTTTCTTATATAAACTACTATATTAAAGTTTAACTTTATAAACCCTAAAGTAAGGTCTATAGGCTTAGTATTATTAACTATTTTATAATATAAAAGTATTATACTTACCTTAGGAGAAGATAAGATTAGGTAGGTACTATTATAAGCCCTAGTACTTAAGGATTATAATTATACCTAAAGAGACTTACTCTTACTCTTTCTACCCCTCCTACTATTATTAATAACTATAAAGCTAATCTAAGATATAGTTATAACTAATCTAGCCTAGCCTAAATAACTAAATAAAGATCTTATTATAAAATATTTATAAGAATAATAATAATATCTAGTTAGCTTTTTATTAGAAGGATAGTTATAATATTATTATAATCTAGGAAGTATTACTAAGTAGCCTCTTATTTACCCTTACCTTAGTACCTTATTAGCGCTTATAGAGAAGGAGGAGGGTAGTTATATATATATATATAAAGATTAAGAAGTTATTATAAGAAGCTATAATTAAGAAAGATATATATTATATTAAATTCTCTATAGACCCTTTTATCTTTATAAACCTTTATACTAAACCTAATACTAACCTATATAAGCTCCTTTATAATATCTAAGTAAGAGAGGTCTCTTAAGTTATAGTTAGAGACTTTAACCTCTACTACCCCTCTTAAGATCTCTATAATAAGAAATCTATATTTATAGATAATATAATTAAGACCCTTACTAGTATTAGCATTATACTAGTTACTCCCTTAGAGATAATAATATAATTCTATTATAACTACTATATAAGTACCTTAGACTTACTCTAGGCCTTACTAGTCTTATAAAGTAAGTATATAACCCTAAATTAAAACCTAGCTAGGTTAAATTATATCTTATAACTATTAGAACTCTAGGCCTATTAAGTAGTGTATTAGGTCTAGAATAGTCCCTATAGTACACTATATAATAAGCACTACTAATAAAAGAACACACCTCCTCTAAAAAATAATAAAATTAACTTTTTTACCTTTTTTATATTTTATTTCTAATATTAACCTTATAATCTAAACCCTATTTAGATATTCTTTTAATTATAAATTATATATTACTTCTTATAATAACTTTTCTATATTTAAATTAAATATAATTATATCTTTCTCTTTTATAATTTTTATATTTCTAATAATTTAATACTCTTAATTAGACTAATTTTAATTATTTTATATATATATATTAACCCTTAGAGAGATAATATTAAACCTTTTAGCTATCTAGTTATATCAAGTAAGTTAATAGAACTAACTAGTGACTTATTAGTAATAATAAGTCCTCTATTTAAGACTAGGTAAGTAGTTAATAGGATCACTAGGCTATATAGTTACTACTAGTAGATATGTAGATAGAAGTAATATATAGAATAATTAATTCTCTCTTACTAGCTAGAACTATTAGGCTATTTAAGTAGTTATATATTACTTATATAAGTATTACTATTACTAGTAATATATATAATAAAATAAGTATAATAAGTGCCTAGGGTAAAAGAGAAAAGGTAATATCTTTATTATTAAAATAATTAAATAAAATATCTAATCTATAGTATTAATAAATTCCTAATATAATTAAAGAAAAGAAAAAAAAGGATAAGAAAGTATAAAATTAAGTTAGATTTAGTAAAATAATTATATAAGTAAATATAATTAAGGAAAAGGAAAAAAAATAAAAAAAAAGTAAGCTACTAAAAACTATAAGTAGGTTATTATTTTTATAATATAGAGTAATATTCCTAGCGCTATAAGCTTAAAATTAAGAGGGGTTAAAATTAGTAAGTTAGTTATTATAGTAGGTAAGAAATAATAAAGAAACTAATAATCTAGCTAGCTTAACACTATTTCTAATAGCTTAGTAGTTAAGACTAGTACTAACTACTTATTTTATATAAGTGTTAAAAGGGTTATTAGCCTTAAAGGCGCTAGGATAGCGCTTCTAAGTAAATTTATTAATAAGGGCCTTAGAGGCTTATTTTAGTAATAAGTTATTTTTCTTTCTACTAGCCCTATAACTACTTTTAACTAGCTAGTAAGGAGTTTTATCCTCCTTACTTTTACCTTAGGTAGTTAGGCGCTTATTTTTTCTACCTTAAGCGAGGTATTACTATCACTATCACTAATAATAATCTAGCGTTTATTCCTTTTAGCTATATTATATAGGGTATTAATATTATTATTATTATTCTATATAACTAGGCGTTTATTATTTTTAGGCTAGGTAGTAGTAAAATTAGTAGCTTTTAATTATACTTCTTTAGTAGCTTTTTTAATATACTTAGTAGAATTAGCTAGAGCTTTAACCTTTTTATTTAAAGCCTTAATAGCTTTTTCTAAAGCCTTAAATTCTTTATTATTTTTAATAGTAGTCTTATTAAGCACTTTAATTATCTCTTTAAGCTTCTTAATCTCTTTATTAGTTTTTACTACTTATTTTATTATTCTAGCCTTATTTATCTTAACTCTAGTAATTTTAATATAAAGTTCTTTTAACTTAGTAAAAGAAGTAAAATTCTTAATAGATCTAATATACTAAATAGTAGTATTATTACTAATAATTTATATTAGATCTACTTAACTAACTAGTAAAAGTATACTAGAGATTATTAGAATTATATTATAAAAAAGACTTATAAATTTAATTACTAAGACCTCTACCTTAGAAAGTAAGAATCTTATCTAATATATCTAGTTAGCTTTATACTTATAATATCTACTATTTAAATATATATTTATAGCCTTATTAATAGTGGTTTTAATATAATAAACTATATTATTTATAATAATACTATAGGTATTCTTTTTATTATCTTTTTTAGTAAAGAACTTATCTAACTCCTATAATACCTAGTTAAATAGTTTTACTAAAAGGTGACTCTAATTAGGCTTTATAAGGTATATATTAAATCTAGTAAGATAAAACTACTATTTAATATTATATATTATCTCTTTATAAAACTAAGGCTTTATTTTCTTATTATTATAATTACCTAGGCATAAAGTAGTATATTTAATTATTAACTCTAAGAAGGTAATTTTAAAGCTTTACTTATTAGTATTAAATAGTAAGAAGTACTAATTAAGTATTAAAGAATAGCCCCTCTTATAGGCTTTATTAGAAATAAGGTTACTTTTATTAAAACTAATATAATTATTATAGCCTATAGAGATAGCGGGTATTATCTTATTACCTTTAGAGGGGCGTTTATTAGCTTTAGCTTACTTAGGGATAACTTTACTTTTAATATTTTTAGCTTCTTTTATATTATTTCTATTAAGGTCTTTATCACTTTTATTAGACTTTTTACTAGATTTATTACTAGAATTATTACTAGAATAGTTACTAGACTTATTACTAGATCTATTATTAGATCTTATATTAGTCTTATTAGCGCTCTAACTACCTTTATTACTAATAACTATAGTTTTAGTATTACTATTTTTAATATTAGCTAGAGATATCTTTATTAAGAGGGTTTTAGCTTTATATATAAGGGTTCTATTATCTTTATCTTTAATTATATTAGCTCTTAGTATTATATTAACTCTTTTTAATTAGAATATATTTTTAAACTATTTACTAAATTCCTTATAATCTATTTTAGTAAATATATATTATTAGTTAGTTAGCTAGAAGTAAGGATAGATTTATTAGTTTTACTATAAGAGGATAAGGAACTATTAGCTAAGGAGGTAGTCTTTAGCTATAGTAGTTTCTTATTCCTAGGTAATATCCTCTATAGTTAGGTTACTTTTAGAGTTTATATTACTATCCTAGGGCCTTAGGTAAGGCTAGTAGTTAGGGGCTCCTTACTTATAACTTTTAATATAATTAACTAGGCTTATAGTTATTTTAATAATTACCCTAGGAAATAGGAGGTAATATATAATATTAATATATTTATATTATAATATCTAACTATAGAACTATTAGTTTTAATATAATACTAAGGTATAGTTAGTAGCTATAGCTAATAGATAATAGCTATAGGTATAATACTAATTTTATAACTATAAAGTAAATTTAATAATTTTTTCTAAGAAATTTAATAGTAGCTATAGGTATAATATTAGTTCTAGTATAGGGTAAGAAAAGAGATAAAAAAGGGGTTATAAAAGGGAAAAGGTAAAGAGGTAGGAGATTTATATTATCTTATAATAAGTATATATTTCTATAATACTTTTATAGGCTATATAGCCTTAATATCTTAGTTAGCGTTTCTACTAATTAAGAATTAATAAATTCTTTTTTTTTAATATAAGCCTTCTTCTACACCTTATATTTATTAGGCGGTTTTTATATTTTTTATAGCCTCTTCTAATATAATAAGTAGTAATTATTATTATAATAACTAGCCTTACTTATATAGCTCTAGTACTTTTAATAAATATTTATTAACTATTTTATTTCTATCTTCTTATAAAATACTTTTAATAATCTAAGAGTTATCTTTATTACTAAATCTATATTATTTTATTAAGAACTTATATTCTTTTTTACTAATAGATTTATTTTAGTAGGTAATAATTTTATCTAACTCCTAATACTATTTACTATTTATTAGTATCACTAGTAAGACTAGCTTTATTTAGTTAAAGGGATCTTACCTTTAGTAAGGTTTCTAGAGATAGGTAATATTAATAATAAGGTAGATATAACTATTATTATAGAAGTTAATTCTATAAGCTTAAGGGTGAACTTACTTAATAACTTTATATAGGCTAGCTCTTAGAGCTAACTACTTCTACTTAGGGTTCTTAGGTAGTTTATAGCCTTAGTATAGTTATAAATATACCTTATTATTAACTTAAATATTAAGGATATTATATTTTATATTATAATATAGCTTCTAGAGAGTAGAACTAATAGCTAGACTAAGATAAGCCTTATATATATAGGTCTTTTATAGCTTATCTAGGGTTTTAATATTAAATTTTTTAGCTATATAATTAGTATTAATAACTATATTAATAGTAAAAATAAGTTAAAATCTAAATACTATTTAATTTAGGTTATAATTAATTAGAGTAGAGTATATATTATTTAGATTATACTATAGAGTAGGTAGAATTAATAACTATAAGACTAGCGGGTTAGTAGCTATATAGTATCTAATTATTACTTTAATAGTTTAGTTTTTTCTCTCTAATAGGCTATTAGTTTAGGTATAGTATATAGTTAATATATTAAATCTAGCGCCTAAAGTGTAGAAAATCTCTATCTATATAATAGATATAAATTTTAGGTCCTTATCGCTTATTATCCTCTAGGGGAGGCCTTAGTTATATAGTATTAGGCCTTAGAGGAGTAGTTAAGCCTAATCTTTTACTATATAGTTATTATTTTTAGTAATTAATAGGGTATACTTAGAGAACTAGTATAATACTAGGTAAAGGGTATTAAGGTATTTATAAGTGTTTTTTACTTATAATATTCCTTTTAATAGAACTTAGGGTAAATTTATTATAAAGTCTAGTAAAATTATATAAAAAGAGGCTAGGGGGTAGTTAAAAGGATATAGCTTACCTAGCGGGGGCTATTTATTAATAGAATTCTCCTTATATATAAGATAAAAGATAAGGTATTTATTAATTTCCTTTACTATTCCTTATATATATACTACTTATAGCTTAGATAATATCTTTTTAACTCTAAAATAGTTCTTATTATTATATATAACACTAAGAATAGCTTTAAAAAGACTATATAAGATAACTAGCTTCTATTTACCTTATAAGTTTACTAAATAGAGTAATCTATTATTAGTATACTCTTATAGTCTAATTAGGAGCTAGGGCTACTATTTTTATAATTACCTTACTTTATTAATTACCTAGCTATTTTTATTATAGTTAGTAAGGTAAGTAAGTATCTTACTAATTCTTAGCTTACTCTTATATCTATTAAGTAGTACTTCTCTAAATTTTAGATATAAAGTGGTTTTAACTGCTTAGGCGTAAAAAGTATATACTAATATATTAAGTTTATTATATAAACTTTTATTAGCTATTTAGTATAGTAGTTAGTACTAGGGTAAGTAGGAAAAGGTATCTAGTATAATATTTAAGATACTAAGGATATAGAAAATATAAAGGTAAAACTAAGATAAATAATTTATAATAAATACTAGTTTTAGGTTTACTTTATTTAAATCTATTATTATAAATAATATATATATTATAATTCCCTTTATTATTATATAGTCTATAATTATATTTATAAGATATTAGTTAGATTAAACTATATAGTGGAGTTTCCTAATAGCCTATCCTACTATAGTGACTTTAGCTTCTATTAACCTATAGGCTTACTTTACTTTTAATATAAGATATAATAGAAATATTAATAGCTTTATTTACTTTACTAATATATCCTTACTAGGGATACTTTCCTTATCCTATTTTCTATAAAGTTAGAATATATATAAGCTAAATCTATCTTTATAGGTGTTTAATTTAAGAAAAAGATACCTTACTAGGTTATAATAAAAGAGATAGAATTACTTTAAGAGGTATCTCTATAGGTTTAGAAATACTACTTTCTTAGTATTACTTATAGTAAATATAATATATTACGCTTTATTCTTATAGACTAGCTTAAAGAGACTAGTTATAATATTTCTTAACTCTTTTATATCTTTTAAGAGGCTTATTTTATAGGCTTAGAGAGGCTTAAGAAGTAGTATATACTATAGGATTCTATTTTAGATAAATCTAGCTATACTAATAAAGGTTTCTAGCTCTATAAGGTTAGAAGGGACTATAAGCTTTATAAATACTTAGAGATAATTATCTATCTAAGTAATTCTATTATTATTAATAATAAACCTTAGGAGTTAGATTAATAGGTATACTATAAAGGACTTCTCTAGAGATATATATAACCTCTTTTCTATTACTATCTATAAGAAGGTTTTAAGATATTTTAGGTATTCTTCTTATATTTTTAATAAAATTAAGATATTATTAATAAAGACTTAGATATTATATTAGGTCTAAAATAGTCCCTATAGTACACTATATAATAGGCACTACTAATAAAAGAGCGCGCCTCCCTTAAAAATAATAAAAATAACTTTTTCGCCTTTTTTATATTTTATTTCTAATATTAACCTTATAATTAAGACCCTATTTAGGTATTCTTTTAATTATTAACTATATATTACTTCTTATAGTGACTTTTCTACGTTTAAGCTAGATATAACTATATTTTTCTCCTTTATAATTTTTATATTTCTAATAATTTAATACTCCTAATTAAACTAACTTTAATTATTTTATATATACACGCTAACCCTTAGAGGGATAATAATCTTTTATTATATTATAGACTATAGAAGCTCTTATATGTAGCGCCTTATCGCTATAGGTTTTCTAGTAATTCTCCCTGTCTATTATAATATAGTAGGAATAAATATAAAAAAGGTTATTTATAAATTATTAGATATATACTAGTATATTATAGAAACCTATTAGTATAATATTAGAAACTTCTAAGTTATATTTAAAAATAATTACTATTTAGTTCTTATATAGTGGGTATATACTAAATTAAAAGTAAAAGCTTTTTCTATTAAATATAGAGTAATATCTATTACTATAGACATTACTTATAATATTACCTTAGTCTAGTAGTAGGTATATATCTAGTACTATTATTTTATTAAGGGGTTATAGGTTAATAATAATTCTTTCCTTACTCTTACTATTTATAGTATACTAGATAATAAAAGTAGGGTATATAATAGGTATTAGCTCTATTATTAGTTCTAACTTTCCTTATATAATAAGTTTATTATAGTATTTATCTAGTAACTTATAGTCTTTAATACCTAGTAGGTAGGGTTAGATATTATATTTCTAGTTCTACTAGTTATTAATAAGGTTAACTTATATTTTTTCACTATTAGCTATTAAGATAAGGCCTCTATTATAGTAGATATTATATTTATCTATTAGTTAGTATAAGGTTTATATAAATTCTAGTTTAAGGCTAGATATATAGATACTAAAGCTATTTATAATACTTAGGATATTAGATAGTTAGGAGACTCTATAGTTAGGTATACTTATATTAATATTAGGGATATTAGGGCTCTAGTTAATTTCGTCTTATTATATTAATATTAGGTTTTAGTCCTTAGTTATTAGTTCTACTATAAAATACACTAAATATAGCGTATTATAGGCGTTTTCTTTATCCTAAATATAAAATACACTCTTATTACTAGAATATTCTTTAAGGCGGCCTAATAAGGCATACTTAGTAATAAAAAGATTATTCTAGCTCTAATTATAAATTATAATATACTTAAGCGTCTTTATATTAATTATAGTATTATATATAGCCTTATAAATAGTAGTAAAGTAGTAGGCGAAGGATTCTCTTATATACTTTATTATTATTAGATCCTTTTATAAAGTTACTATTAGTACTTACTAGCTTACTTAGACTATAGAATCTTCTTTTACTTAGATAGTATATTAGAACTATTTAGGTTTTTTATTTTAGAAGATTTAGACTTTTAGCTTAGTATTTTAAACACTATAAAAGGTAACTCTTTCTCTAATATAATTAATTTTAATACTATATTTATATAAGAAGGAGTTTCTTAAGAGTAATTATAGGCTAAGATCTTCTATTATATCTATAGTTATAGTAATATATATAAGAATATCTTTTTTAGGGAGCTTTATATCTATATAGAAGTTAAAAGTAGTAGTCTTTATAATATTAAATTTTAATTTAATACCTTTTATAGGTTTAGGTGGCTTATTTTAAAATTTTAGAGTATTACTAAACTTAAGGAGCTAGGCTTTATTAATAAAGGCGTTAGAAGCGCTTATATCTAAGTAGATTTTAAAGCTTAGTCCTTCTAATATAAAGTATATTAAGGCTTTTATATAAGTAAATATAAATTTCTTATAGCTAGTTATAATACTAGGTTTTATAATAGCTTTAACTATATAGTAGCTAGTCTTCTTTTATATTTAGTCTACTATAGTATAGGCGTATTCTTTATTATTAGAATTATCTCCTCTTTTATAAAATATAGAATATTCTTTTATTAGAGGTAAAATCCTATTAAAAAAGGTTACCTTATTCTTATTAGATTACTCTTCTTTCCTTATAGATTTATTACTCCTTAAGATATAAGTATAGCCTTAGGAGTATAGTTCTTTATATTATAACTCTAGGTTACTCTTATCTAAGTTAATAGTGTAGAATTTACTTCTTATAGGGGTTTTTTTTTATATTTATTACTAATATTATTATTTTACCTCTATATTATTCTACTAGACCTTCTTCTATTCCTTATAGGTATTAGTAAATAGTTTACTAGTTATATAAAAAGACTTTTATATTATATATAAATTTAACTAATAGCCTTATAAGCTACCTTTATTATACTAGCGCTAATTTTATTAGTATAAGTAAGAGTCTTATAAGTCCTAGCGGTAGAATAGTGATTTCTTATAGTAATAAGATAAGCTTAAATATTAGAATTACTATTTACTTAGGTAATTATCTTTTCTTTTATTATTATTATATATATATATTATATTATCTTTAGATTTAGTAGACTAGTTATTACTTTTTTATATTATATATAACTTATAAATCTTTATAGTAAGATATACCTTACTATAATATATTTTTATTTCTTCTTTAAAGATAAGCTACTATTTTTTAATAGTGTCTAAGTATAGTAATATTATTAATTATATAGTTAGTTTACTATAAACTATATATACTTTTAATAAAAGCTTTTAGTAAAAGTAGGTAAGGAGCTAGTAGTTAGTTTAGTTACCTAGCTTTATAGTATATAAGTAAAATTCTATATAAAGAGAGGTAATTATAATGTTTTTAACTTTATAAGTAGAAAATAGCGCGTGACTATATTAAGCCTAATCTAGTAATAAAATTAAAAAATAACCTATTAGACGTTTAAAAACATATAAATCTACCCCTAGATAATAGTAGCTTAAAGCCACTTTACTAGGGGTAGTTATAGTAAGCGATTTACTACTAGAGATACACCTAGATATATCCTAATAACTAAATAATATTATAGTAAGCCTAATATAGCTATAGCTTAACTAAGACTAAGATCTAAAAGAGAAATAATTAATAAACTTCTCTTTTTAATTAAGGAAGAATTTAAAGACTAGATAAAAGAATTATAGTCTAAATATAAATAGATATAGGCCTAAAGTAAGGCTAGGGTAGCCTTAATAAGGGCTAATATTCTAATTAATTATAAGATAATATAAGCTATTATTAAGGAAATAGTTATATAAACACTTAAAGAGAGTTAGAGCGCTAGGTAGCCTTAACTACTAACCTAGGTATAATCTTATACTAAGGTAGTAGTAGCCTAGAATTAAGCTAGCTTAAGGGTAAAGCTAGTCCTAGTTAAGTATAAATAAGAACTAGTTATTAATACTAGAGGATATACTTAGGAGATTAAGAACTAGTCCCCCTAGGAGGTTATAATAGTAGTTAATAGGGTGATCTATATTAATACTATAGTAGTAACGTGTTACCTCCTCTTAGGGGATATAGTCTTAACCTTCTATTAAGAAGTAAAGGAATATATAAAGGATAAGCTATAGGTTAAGGTTATATTTAGCCTAAAAGTAACTCTATCCTAATAGGTCTATACTATAGTTATTAAAGTAGTCTTACTTAGTAAGGTTTTATAAGATATAACTAACTTTATAATAATACTCTTTACCTTTAATAAGGTAAATATTATTACTATAAAAGTATATTACCTTTAATTTAAGTCTAGGATAAAGGCCTTACTTATTATTAGAACTTATAATATAGAAATAATAAACTACTTATATAAATAAAGAGTCTTTTTTAATTTATAAGTATTCTAATATAAACCTTTCTTAAATATAGTCTAGCCCCTATAATACTTTAGATATTATTAATATAAATATATAAGAAAGTTCTATTAGAATAAAGAGTATTATAGTTATTATATATACTAGTCTTATTTAAGGACTAAGCTATACCTAGTTAAGGTAGATAATAAGAAGAAATAGTGCCTAAACTATAAAGGTAATTACCTAGTATAGTCCTAAGACTACTTTATAATAAAGTAATACTAGGGCTAAGCCTAAGAGGTATATTACTTCTAACTAATATAGTTTAAATCTTACTACCTAAGGGAGGAGAGAGCTCTAAGGTCTCTAAGGGCGTTATTACCTTTAAAGAGAGCTAGGAGTATATAGCGCCTAAGGGGGCGCTTACTAGGCCCCTCCTTAGCTATATTAGTTATTTAGAGGCCTTTCCTAATATAAACTAATATACTAAATTTTAACTTTATTAACCTATAAGGGGGATCTATAAGACTTATACTAATATTACTAACTAGAATCCTCTAGAGGGTAATACTAGCCCTTAGGTTAAGTAAGAGCTAGACCCTAGACTTCTTATTATTAGCCTCTACCTTACTAACTAGAAGTAAGAACCTTCTCCCCTTTCTCTTATTATTACCTATAACCTTAGAATTAAGCTAAGATATAGTTATAACTAAGCTAGCCCTACTTAGATAAATAAATAAAGATCTTTTTTTAGAATATTTATAAAGATAATAATAATATATAACTAGCTCTTTACTAAGAGGATAGCTTAAATATTATAGTAATTTAAGAAGTATTACTAAGTAGCCTCTTACTTACCCTTATATTAGTATTATACTAATACCTCTAAGGGGGTAGGTAGATAATAACCTATATTTATAAAAGAATTAATAAATCTACCTAAGAAGGAATAGTAAGAGATAATATATACTATATTTAATTCTATAAGAGTCCTCTTATTCTTATAAACCTCTACTTAGAGCCTAATATAGACCTAGGCTAACTTATAAGTAATATACTACTAGCACTAGGAGTTTTAAGAGTTATAGTAGGAGATTTTAACCTTTATTACTTATCTTAAGACTTATATAAAAAGAAGTTACTATATACTAATAAGATAATTAAGGCCTTAACTTATACTAAGACTACTTTAATTACTTTACTAAGAATAATAATATAATATAAATATAATTACTATATAAGTACTCTAGACCTCCTCTAGGCTTCTTTATTACTAAGACCTTAATATATATCTTTAGACTAGGACCTATATAGCTTAGACTACTCCTTATAGCTACTAGAACTTTAAATACTCTAAGTAAAGGTAACCCCTAAAGTAAAGAGATAAGGTAAGATTAATAAGAGTATTATATTAGTAAAGGTAATAGCCTAGCTCCTAGCTATAGCTAAGTTACTAATATTTAATTCTTTATAAGTAAAAGTAATATATAACTAGCTTATCTTAGTACTTAAAGATATTATTAAGAAGGCTATCTCTAAGATAAGACTACCCTAAGACTAATAACTAGCCTAGTAGTTAAAGTTAATAAGGGGAGTAGTAATAAAGATAAGATAAGCCTAGTAAAAGGCTTTAAGATCTAAAAACTAAGTTAACTAAGATATAGTAAATATAGTAAAGAAGGCCTAGGCCTAAGCCTTAGCTAAGATATAATAAGTAACCTAGAGAACTTACTTAGACTTATTAGGAGATACTCTAGCTTTATAAAAGTAATACTAGTAGGCTAAGAGATATATAGTAGGATATATAGTAGATATAATCCTAGCGCTAGCCTAATTAGACTAGGGGTTATTAGTATAGATAAGAGAAAAAAAAGTAAAGGTCTTTATAAAAAAGTTCTTTCCCCCCCTTATAGAGAGTAACCTTAGTCTAGGCCTAGGCAGGGAATACCTAGTAGTCTACTTATTATAGGATATAACTAAGGTCCTAGTATAAATTATAGAAAAGGAAGTAAAGGATACTCTATAAAGCTACTTTACCTAGAATATACTAGGTCTAGATAGGGTCTTATATAGCTTACTAAAAGCCCTTAGCTCTTCTATTTACTAAATACTAGCTAAATTATTTAATATATCCTTAGAGTCTAGGTATTTCTTAGCCTAGTACTATACTAGTATTATAGTTATATTTTAGAAGCTAGGAAAATCCTTAGAGGAGCTTTAAATAGTAGGGGGCTAGTAACTAATAACCCTTTTAAATATAATAAGGAAACTACTTAAGAAGATCCTAGCTATATATATTATAGTTATAGTAAAAATATACTAGCTTCTCCTAGAGAGATAAATAGGTAATAGGAGAAAGAGGTTAATAAAGATAGTAATCTTACTAGTAGTAGAGTTAGTCTTAGTAGTCTAGGCCTAAGGTAGAGTTATATTACTCTTATAGCTAGATATTACTAATATATTTAATAATATAAACTACTATTTACTTATCTAAGAGCTTTAATATCTTAGATACTTAGAGTAAATCTTAAATTTAATATAATCCTTCTTTAGTAATAAGATAACCTAGCTTTATATTAATAGTAGCTTAATAGAGGAATACTTACTATAAAGAGGTATACCTTAGGGCTTACTACTATCTTTAATTCTCTTTATCTTATTTATAAGCTTACTTTATAAAGCCCTTAAGGCGGCCCTAAGCCTATAAATTATTAGGTTTATAGATAATATAAATCTCTTATATATAAAGAGGAATTATAATAAGATAAAATATAAGCTTAAGACTATTTAGTTAATTTACTAAGAGTAGTCTTAAACTTATTACCTTAGCTTTTTAATACTAAAATTTAAATTAATATACTTCTAATATAAATATATACTAGACCTAGGCCCCCTTATACTTAGAGGTAAGATAGTTAAGTTATCTATAAATATATATTTACTTAATATAGTCTTTTTTATAAGGCTTAGATAAGGAAAGTAGATTAAGGTAATATTAGGTAAGGTAAAGTTAGTACTTTAAGCCTTATAAGTAACTATAAGGAAATTATAAGGCCCTTAGGTTTAAGAGGTAAGGGATATTTACCTCTAAGGTATTTATTTAATTATATTATTTAAAGTTATAATATAGTACTACTTAGGAAGTAAGCTTATAAAAGGCCTAGTAAAGCCCCTCTATAAACTATAAGTAAGGTACTTATAAGTTATTAAGGGAGCCTTTAAAGTAACTCTTACTTATTATATTAAGATAGAACTTTAGGTTCTCTTAATAAATATTTATTTATTAATAAGGAAAAGTAAGACCCTAAACTAATAAGAAGCTAATAAGGCTATAGCCTAGCTCTATTATATAATTACCTAAATAATCTCCTTTATATTATTATAAAGAAGCTATAAAAAGTAAATTACTTTATTAATATAAGGGCTTTATAATAGTCTACTAAAAATAAGTAAGGGGGTTTTAGAGGGGGACTAATATATACTTAATAAGTAAGTAAGTTAAAAGTAATAAATAAAGTAAAAATAAAAAGAAACTAAGAACTAAAGGAAAGTAAGATACCTTATATTCTTCCTAATATATAAGCTATTATAGCTTAGATATAGGGCTAGAGTAGCTTTAATCTTATACTCTTTATATTATATTAGCTTTATTATAATATAACTTAGGATAAGTAAAATTAGACTAAATACTTTTTTTTATAAGTACTATATCTTTAGCTATAAGTTAAGAGTATATTAATACTAGAGTAACCTAGAAGATATTTATTATATATTACTTTAATATAAACTAATAAGAAAAGATAATATCTCTAAAGTAATATTATTATAAAAATAATATAATATCCTTTATATTTTTAATAATTTAGTTAAAAGTAAAAAGATAATAAAGTAGGTTTATAAGGAAAAATAGTTAATATATATAAATATTAGTTTATAATTAGGGCTAAGTAAAGGCTAAAGTAAAGAAAAATTAAGTATAAAAGAACTAGTTATTATTAATAAAATAAACTAAGGTAAGAGCTATACTAGGGCTAAAATAAAGCTAATTAAGCTAAATATTAGTCTTATTACTAAAAAAATAAAGGAGAGAGGCTTACTTAGGCCCTTAATAACTATAAGATAAGGCTACTCTAGGGTTATAAGACCCCTATTATTATCTAAGCCTAGGTTAATAACTAGCCTCTAGATATTATTAGGGGCTATAGTAAGTATAATAAAGGCTATAGGTGTAATAGGTATAAAGGTAGGGTTAATAGGCGTAATAAGTATATCTATAGGGGTAGCGGGGGCTAGGCTAGGGGCTAGGGTGGGGTTAGCGCGGATAGTAGCGTCTACTAAAACTCCTAACTAGTAGGAGACGTGGCGTAGCTCTAATAAGATATTAGAAAGTAAGGCCTAGTTAACTATAATAAGGGGCTAACTAGGGCCTATAGGGTTAGTAGTAGGGGCAGGGAGTGTGGTAGTAGTAGGGGGTATAGTAGGTATAGTAGTAATAGTAATAGAGGGGTAAACCCCTTTAATAGTATAGGCCTAGTCCTAGGCCTCCTTAGTAGTAATACTACTAGTATTATAGTAAGCTTAAGATATAGCTAGTATTAACTACCTAAAGGTAGGGTTAGCTAAGACTACCTCTAGGGTAGTTATAAGGTAGTCTTATAACTAACCCTAGATAATAGTTATACTTAGCTTAATTATAAGTAATACTTATTATTATTAATTACTAAGATTAACTTAGGACTAAGGAGGACTTATATAAAGGTAGTATTACTTTATTTATATATACTTAATATATAAGCTAGTACTAGCTAAAATAGTTAGTAAAGATAGATTAGAGCTAAGTTAAGGATAATATATATAGGTAGGCTAGAAATAAGTTAACTTACTAGAATCTTTTATCTAGCTAATATAGTAGTTATAAGGAGTAACCTAAGGGTTATCTTATATAGGCTTAGGGTTACCCTAAGGTAAGACCTTATTTCCTCTAGAGATCTTAATAATAAGGTAATAATAAAGTTATACTAATTAGATACTAAACTAAGGCTAATAAGGGGAGGAAGTTACTTACTATAGTAAGAAGTAAGAGGGGGGGTATAGATTAGTTAGTAAAAATCTTATTAAGGTTAAGATAAGGGTTAAGGCTAGCTTAGGCTAGGTTAAGGGGAATAGTTTACTTACTTAAGGGTATTAGTGGTAGTATAGAGCTTCCTATATATAATTAGCTTAAATCTATAGATAGGGGGTATTATAGGTATAGCTAGATAATATATAAAGATAGTAAGGGAAAAGTGTAAGTAAGAAGAAGGGAGATATATAATTAATATAGTTATTAAAAGAAGGAAAAAAAGCTAGGAATTAAGGAATTAGGCCTCCTTTATCTTTACTAGCTAGCTAGTAGTAGTAATAAATTAGCTAGGTAAAGACTAATAAGTAGTTATTATATTAATTATAAGAGGATATATAAGGATAATATAGTAGCTAGTATAACCCTAGGGTAAACCTAATATATAAGTCACTAAGTATATTTATATAGTATTTATAGAATAATAATAAACATAAATATAGCTATTATAAGTATATAAGGAAGTATATTAGAGATAAGAAGTACTAACTAGGCTACTATAAAGATAGAGAGATGCCTACTAGGGGATAACTTAGCTCTAATAGAATGCCCTTTTTCCTACACCTAGATTAACTAGGAAGGGTAAAATTAAGCCCCCCTTATACCCTTAAGGTGCCCTTAGGACTAAATTAGAGGATAAAGCTAGGAGTGCTAACTTATAACTAAGGGCCTAACCTAGACCTAAACTAGCGGCCTAGCTAATACCCCCCCCCTAAGAAATTTAATTAAGAAGAGGGGCCTTATAGGACCTTATTAGAAACTAATATAGGACTAAAGTAGTTAGAAAGAAGTAAGGGTTTTCCTCTAGGGACTCTAGTTTTTCCTTTACTTATAAATAATAGTAAGACTAGATAGATATATAGTCTAATTAGTATAAATAAATAATAATAATTATAATGTTTTTCTTAGTTAAGCTACTTATTATATAGATTATATTATTTATCTACTCTTAAGCTTTTATAAGTTAAATACTATATCTAGCTTATAGGGCGCTAAAAAGGGCTTCTTTATTATATTAATATTCCCTTTTTTCTCTTTTATTAAGTTATATTTTATATTATAATTTTATATCTCCTTATAGTAGATATTATAAGGAGGTTTTAATAAGGTTCACACTATATTAACTACTACTAAGGATAGTTTTAACTATTTTTATCTATATATTAAGTTCTTAAACTATAATATACTTTTTTATATAGTTATTATTTCTTTTAGTATATTTATTATCTAGTATATTTAGCTAAAATTAACTAACTACTAAGATATTAAAGATAGTATAAAATATAGAACTTTTAGGGGTAGTAGGTATAGTAGTATTAATAGGTATAGGTAGGGGGATATTCCTTCTAGTGTTATTAGAATTAGCTATTTATATAACTTAGTTTAGTAAGTAGACTTTACTTATAATAGCGTTTACTATATCTATTATCTAAGTAGTATTCTCTTAGTTATTTTTATCTATTTAGTTAATAATAACTTAGTAAGTTTTATCTATTTAATCTAATACTTAGGCTATTATAGTTACTATTACTACTTCTAGACTACCTATAGGGGCTATATTTTTAGCTAGGGCTAGGGGGGACCCTAGTCTACCTAGGGATCCTAATAAGCTTATTTCCTTCTTTACTTCTAGTAAAATTAGCTCTTCTAGTAATAGGGATATAATTTAGGTGCTAAGACTAGTTAATAAGGTTATTAAATTTAACTCTAATAAGGAGTAAAATTATATCTCTAGGGCTTCTTCTTTAGTAACTAAGGTTCTATTCTCTAATAGTTATTTTAAGGTCTCTATAATACCTAATATATTAGTATATTAGATAAGTTTATTAACTTACTCCTAAACGTTTCTAATATTTTTATTTATAATTTAGGTATATAGTAAATATTAATTAAGATTATCTAAAATTAAGCTAATTCTACCTTTCTTATTAATAGTACCCTCTAATAAATCTAGTAGTTTCTTAAAGATCTTTTTATTATTTATAACTTAATAAGATAGTAGTAATTTATTATATTTTTAAATAAAATCGTAGAATATAGTAATTTTATAAAATTCATTATATAATATAGTAAGACAGGGGGTTCTTCTAGCTAAGGAAGAGGATAGGGGTATTCTCTTTATAAGATTTAATAATTAAATTAGCTCTTAGAGGAATTAGCGTATTAATAGTTTAATTAAATATTCTTAATATAAGAGGTATTCTTAGGGATTAAATTATTAGTTTAATCCTAGTGGTTATATAGGTCGTTAGAGTAATTACTACTACTTATTAGACCTTTTAGCTATCTAGTTATATTAAGTAAGTTAATAGAACTAACTAGTGACTTATTAGTAATAATAAGTCCTTTATTTAAGACTAGGTAAGTAGTTAATAAGATCGCTAGGCTATATGGTTACTACTAGTAGATATATAGATAGAAGTAATATATAGAATAATTAATTCTCTCCTACTAGCTAGAATTATTAGGCTACTTAAGTAGTTACGTGTTATTTATATAAGTATTACTATTACTAGTAATATATATAATAGAATAAGCGTAATAGATAATAACCTTTTATTATATTATAGACTATAAAAACTCTTATATATAGTACCTTATTATTATAGGTTTTCTAATAGTTCTCCTTATCTATTATAATAGAGGTTATAATAAAGAGATACCTTATTAAAGGTTAAAATACCCCTAATTAAAGACTAAAAGTACTAGTAAGCTACTATAATAAGATCTTAAGAAATTTAGTAAGGAAATTAAAAAAGCTTAATAGATAAAGAGTCTAAGGATAGTTTAACTTAAAAGCTTACTAGTTAAGAAGCTAAGTAACTATAAATAAGCTTTATTTACTAAACTAGGATATAAATAAAAGAAATAATAAGCTAATAATCTATAAATATCTAATATCTAAATTATTTAGTAGTACTAGAGTATTAGGTTAATAACTTATAGAAGTATTTAACTAGGAAATAAGATATAGATTAAGAGTTTAAAACTAAAGAAGAAAATAAGATAATATAGACTAGAAAGATAATATTAAGTAAGAGACTATAAAGCTAATAGTTATAAAAGACCTTATTACTAGTAGTAAATATAATTATATCTTAAGGCTACCTTAGTTATTTTAAGATAAAGTTATCTCTTAATCTAGTTAAGAGAACTTAATAAATATATATCTTATACCTAAGTTATTAATAAGCCTATATTATCTTATAGTATTAAGATATTAGGCTAATAACCTATAAGTATACTCTAGTCTAAGAACTAAAAGATAAGTTAAGAGTAAAAACTAAAAATAAGACTAAGATATTACTTAATAGAATATATAAGAAGTTATTAATTATAATATGTTAGGTCTGAAAATAGTCCCTATAGTACGCTATATAATAGGCACTACTAATAAAAGAGCGCGCCTCCCCTAAAAATAATAAAAAATAACTTTTTTGCCTTTTTTATATTTTATTTTTAATATTAACCTTATAATTAAGACCCTATTTAGGTATTCTTTTAATTATTAACTATATATTACTTCCTATAGTGACTTTTCTATATTTAAGCTAGATATAAC
>JAEIJG010000270.1:0-35830 GCA_037289395.1 Beauveria scarabaeidicola | reverse complement strand
TTATTTATCTTTATTTAAATTTATCTTAAAATATAAATCTTTAATTTAGTTAATTATTAACTAGATATTCTTAACTATTATCTTTATAAGATTATTATAGAGGAATTTTCTTAGTCTAATATTACTTTATTAGATAAATCTATCTCTTTAGACTTAATCTAGTTTAAAATAGGTCCTTATAGTTTACTTTATTTCTTTATATTTAAGGTTATTCTCTATAAGTATTTATAAGTAAAAGGCACTTATAGTTTTTATTAGAATTAATAAGAATACTCTATAGAGGGCCTTATTTAGTATACTAAAATAAGTATATTTATCTTTAAAAGTTTATATAAAGTTAATAAAGAACTTATTTCTTATACTACTATATTTCTTAGCTTCTATAAAGCTTTAGATAGCCTTATTAATCTTCTTTAAAGGGTCTTATTAAAAGTAAAAAGAAGAGGGGATTATAATATAGTCCTTATCTTATTTATTCCCTTATATAACTTTACCTCTAGGTTATTCTTCTCTTCTAGAGTTATATCTTAGTAGTATTAGCTATTAATAATAATTTCCTTTATTAGTTTATTAATAAAGAGTATTAATCTTAATAAGATTATCTTTACTTTTATTATTATCTTCTTTTTTATCTTAAGAGTTATTTAATAAGTATAATATATTTAAAAGACTTAATTTCTTTAATACTTTATTACTAATAGTAATTCTTTATTCTTTTAAGGTCTTTTATATTATCTTAAGTCTTAAAGTAATATCTTTTTTAATAATTATTATAGATTAGTAAGATAATCTTAATAATCTTAAAGATCTTAAAGATATTTAGCTTAACTCTTATATAAGTAACTTATTATATTATTTATAATTATTATCTTTCTTATCTTATTAGAGGAGTTTATTTTATTTAATAACTTTAAATAAAGTATTTATAATCTTAATACTTAATCTTTTATAAATATAAACTCTTTTTACTTATAATATATTTCTAATTACTATTTAGATCTTTTTATTTATATTATTAAAGATTTCCTTTAATTAGTCTAAATAAGTTAATTAGAAGTATTTATATATTATTACTAATGTGTTTATTACTAGGTTATTTTTATAGTAGTTAATTAAATATACCTTTATACTATTAATTTCTCTTAAGTATTATTTTAGGTTATTATAGGTATTTAATATCTTTAAAGGGTATAAGGCTTTATTTATTATATACTAGAATTAGTATATTATAGTATTAGTTACTAATTACTAAGGGCTCTTAGCTTTAGCTTTACCTTTTAAGATAAGGGTTTTTAATAGTTTATCTATTATTACCTTTATTCTTAGTTAAAAGGCTAATAAGATTAGTATTAGAACTTATTATTTTTTATTTAGTTAGCTTTTATAATTATATATTATTATCTTAATATATATTTTATTTTCTTAATTTATAAGGTATTAATTTATTAAGAGATATTATATAATAATATTATAATTATATTAAATAATAAAGAGAGAAGGTATTAGGCTTCCTTTTTTAATTTATATAATACTAATTTATTAAAAAAGGGGTATTATTTAATCTCTTTAGTTAATATAAGCTAAAGACTAATTACCTCTTATATATCTTTTTTAGAGCCTTATTAGTCTATAGTTAGTCCTTAAGGATAACTACTAATTAGTGTTAGAATAAGGTAGGTTAGTTTTAGTGGTCTTAATTAAGTAATATAAAAAGGGTTCTATTTATATATAATTAAGGCTATTTATAGTTAAGTTACTATAGCCTTTATAGTTTATAGGTAAAGTGGGGTGAATTAGCTCTTCTAAAGTATAACTAGCTATTACTTAAGGCACCTATATAATTAGCCGCTTAAGCTAGTGCCTTAAGCGATAATACTATAAGGCTATAAAATATCTCCTTTAGTATATAAAATAAATATTTAAATATCTTAAGTATACTATTAAGATAATACTATACTATTATTATTATTACCTTAGAGCTACCCTTTTCTAGTAGATTAATTTAAAGACTAATTTTATATAATAATACTATATAAATTATATCCTTAAAGAGCTCTTTAATTTTTAGGTTATTTTACCTCTTAAATATAATAGTAATTAATTAATAAAGGGTATCTACGTCCTCTTTTATTAACTCTATTACTTAAGATAAGTTATTTCTTTTACTTATCTTATTTATATAAAATAAGAAAAGATATACCCCTTATAACCCTCTTATTATTATAGTTAAGAGAGGTATAGCCCTTCTAGCTAATATAATTAAGTATAAGGGTAGAAGGTATATTTAAAAATTTATATAACTTTTCTAGGTCTTATGAAATTTAAAATTATTTTTTAGAAAAGGAAAGATACTGCCTTTTATAGGCAAGCGCCATATAAAGGGATCCGCTAAGACTAAGACAAGCAATGCAAAAAAACTCGCGATCAGACTCTAAAGCTTCTGCTTCCGAAAGACAAGACAAGCATGGCAATGGATAAGGTTCACCCCGTAACCCCCGCCCTTTCAAAGGACATCGAGTCACTCCCGTGTCAGTGGTGACGAAAGTATTGCCGATCTTGTTAGCATTCAAGGCACCAAGCCGTTCCTCACACCAGCAAAAGCTTCAGCAATCAATTGATCAACTGAGTCCATGCCATGTGCTAGGTAGGTACGGAGTAGGTTAGTACCAATTAAGTATTAACCCCCCCCGCCTTGCCCCATAACAAAGGTTCAGGGCAGCCTTTCGCTAGGCGTCGCCGCGTCGAACAAACCCCCTACAAATAGTTGAGTTGTTGTTTACCCATAGTTTCAAGATCAACCATGGCCGTCAAGCAATCAATCGGGACGTTGTTTTCTTACGCACTCAAGACAGGCTCGATTTGTCACTAATCAATCAGCGCAGCGAACAGTTCCTTCTTGTCGCCACCCACCAAGACGGTGGGATGTCGTCATTCGCCATCCAGGTTGACAGCCCTGTAAATATTGAATATTAACCGGCTCCTCTCAAATCCTCTTGTCAGTTCTCACCCTGTCTTGATCAAATTGGGCGAATGCACAATCAAAAACCATGTCCAGCCGGCAACAAGTTCAGATGGCGTGCCAGCGATGCCGCCAGCGACGAGCAAAGGCATGTCTCCTCTACCGCCAGCACGCGAAACAGCTCTCAAAATAGACACCTTCCAGGGTATCCTCCTCCTTATACTCTGGTCGCAGACTCTGCCGTCACCTACATGTGCGACGACGATGCTGACGTTGATCTACTGTACACTAGTGCAGCGGCGAGCAGCCCTGCTTCAGATGCGAGCAACGGGGCGAAGCGTGCGAGTACAGGAAACGCGAATGGTCGTCCAAGGGCGATTTGCGCGCCGAGATCGGGCGCCTTCGGCAGAGCATCGACAAGTCCACTTCTTCGCGGGGCCACGATCTGCGCAACGGCCCCGGCGCAGACGAGAGCGCGCTGCTGAGCTGGATCAAGGAAGTCAAGTCTCTTGAAGACGGTCCTAGCGGTTCCCTCCCTGCAGGAGATGCCATTGCCTTTTCAAGCGACTCAGCTCCGGGAGGCGCAGGTGCCTCGCCCATTCTGACTAGCACCTCAACCAGCTCATCCTCGTGCTTTGAACACCTGCTTTCTTGGAGATCTTGCCATCCTACATTTGATCAACGGAACCAGGACAGGCCTAGCTCGACTCCGAGAGCAGGTCGCGAGCTGACATTGCCATCCGCCCCTCTCGATGCGTACGGCACGTCGACAGACATGGACCCATGGACTCAAGTCGGGTGGACTCGCGCCCATATCCGACATCTATTCGATGTGCTCGTCACCTGGGATAGCATCACTTTCTGTATTTTGAGCAAAAAACAGTTTCTGCAAGACTATGAGACCGGTTCGTTACGGTTCTGTTCTTCAGCGCTAGTACACGCCGTGCTGGCGGTCTCTACGCGGCTCATGAACGAGGCAAGGGATGATGCGCATATTTTACCGACGGGGTGGCTCGGAAGCCAGTATTTCCTACAAAAGGCAAATGCTACACTGAATGAACAAGAATCGATCGATAGCCTTCCCGACGTCCAGTCCTTGGGCATGCTTGCCCTCTACCACATCCGCTCTGGCCAAGAGAAGGAAGCAAGGCAGCTCGCCGAATCGTGTTCAGCACGCATACAATCTCTCTGCGCCAGAGAGTCTGCTTTAGATCCACCTGAGGCCGAGTATGCTAAAGTACGGGCTGCAACCTATTGCGGCGCAATTTCTTTGCTTAGGTATGCTTTACTGAATGCCCCGCCACTGTTACCACACGTCTGATATCCATGTCAGGATGCTTAACCTGACCACGGGAGTGGTTTTCAATGAGTTGCACCAGTCACAAGAAGATTCCTTCGTTCTGGATCAGCTCCCATACAATGGCGCGGGGATAAACTCGATCAGCCTAGGTATGCCACAGCAACTAACCGAAATATCAATACCACAGAATTTCTAATCAAATAGATTTATTTCATGATACTGCAATGAGTTTGCAACTTGCGAACCCCCAGATACTCTTTGTCAAGATGTTTCAGCTCACTGAGTGGGTATACAAGGCCATCATCGCTCACCAGAGAGATTCGCAGTCAAATCAAGGGGAATTCTTGGCAACTTACACAAAGTGTCTCGGCTGGTATCGTGACGTTTTCGAACTTGTAGGCGACGGCGGGAGCCGGAGCCCGTTTATTCTGTTCATCCAGTAAGCCGCTGCCACGTCATCGACACTACTATGCTAACCATGGCCATGTAGTATGTACTACCATTTTTGTCTGCTGTGTGCATTTCGACCATTCATTGGCTGCAATTTTACAGACACTGAGAGTCAGCCGCACGAAATGTGTGGTCAAGCAGTTCAGTCCATCCTTGCACTTGCGCAATCCTACGACGATCTCTTTACGCTCAGACGCGTGTCAGCCCTGATCCCGTACTTTGTATGTGCCTCTGGGCTTTTCGGCCTAGCCATCGAAGATAGCGGATCAAAAATGGACTTTATTCATTTACGTCCTCAAGGAGCCGTCAATTCAGAGATACCCCCGCCGCTGTATCCGAACGTGGCTGAGCCTGCTTCCGAGACGACATCACCATCGCGGGTCCGAGTATCAACTGTGGTTCGAGCCCGTCTCCTGTTGTCTAAAATGGCGGAAAGTCACCCAGCGGCAGCTTTGGCAGCCGAGAAGCTCCGAGAAAGTTCGCAAAGCTGGCGGTCCAAAGAGGTCAACTTTACTAAAGCGCAATGACGCGGTATCTCGTAGTATCTGGTGGGTCATGGCAGTTTAGCCTGGAAGTTTGGTTTGCATATTGTATTATTCTTGTGATGATTTTGGGACTTCTTATGAGCCAATGCTTTCTGTCGAGCGTTGATGGGTGGGGATGTTGGTCGGCTACATCAGCACTCCAAGAAAAGCACAAGCCTGTTAAAAATGGCACACACTCGAAGGATAACTAGTTTGTCTCATAGGTATGGATAGCTGCACTGCCATATCAACTAGAAGTCCAGTCTGGTAGGAATTCAGGGAGGTTAATGTAAGTAGTACTAAGGTACCTAGGTAGTGGCAGAATCGCTGAACCGCGGCGACCGACGGCGCTAAAACTCGACGGTATCCCGCTGGAACCCACTGACGAGGCCAAGCCCCCAAGCTCCCATCCATCATGTCCCTTCTTACCTCTTACCAGTAAGCTTCAACGCCATACTTGGTTCAATTTTGCCTTCCCGCCAACCTCCCATCCCTCATCGATCCGAGACTTCAACGTCGCGCTGTGCATTCGATGCTTGTTGTCGTCTACTCAGTGCAGCCTTCGTCTTGCAAACCACCACACGCCCCCTTGCCAGAATCCAAGGATAAACAATCTACCTCGCGGCCAGCATCGTCAACTGTCAATTTTACCCTGCTGCTTTCCTTTGTTCGCGCTTCTGCGTCAACGATTCTCCAACACGACGCGGTGATCGATCAAAATATGAACCCCGGCACACACCCCTCTGCAAGTTACACCTCTGTTGCACAGCGCAGCGATGGCCTCTGAAGGAAGCACCTCTGCGGCCTGGCCGCCTGCACGCCCAACCAAACGTGGTGTACGCTCCCCCTTCCTCCCTGGTGCCAGCGACGTCGTCGCATAGTGTGCACGATGAGGCAGGATCTAATGAATCTCGACGCTAGAAAATGCGAAACGGGACCTTCGTCATTCCCAGCACCGGAGAGCGATCGCGAAAGCAGTTTACACTGCGCGCCTCGGCGACAGCCAACGCCCGCGCCAGCATCATAAGCCGATACGCCGAAGCTGAGACGATATGCGAACAGTGCGCCGCTGCGGTTGACGACGGCAAGTCCAGAGTGCTCGCCTTCTGGCATTGGCTTTGCTCCGACCAGGGTCACCAGGTGCTCAAGTGCACCTTCGCGTACGTGTTGGGTAGCCTAGCCACCTTTTCGCCCCTTCTCTCCGGCTTCCTCGGCGACCGCGACGGGAAGCACATTGTCGCGACGTTGACCGTCTTCTTCCACCCTGCGCGCACCACCGGATCCATGATTGAGGCCATCCTGGTGGCGATAGCCGCCGTCATATGCGCGAATGTAGTGTGCGTGCTCAGCATGGTTGTCGCCGTGGTTTCACGGAAGCAGCTAGACTCGGTAGCCCCAGCTCATGCCATCATTCTTCTCATGGCGGTGGGTGGCGGGCTTGGCTTCATCGCCTGGGTCAAGCAGCGGTTGGGCCAGCCACTGGTCAACGTTGCTGCGACGTTGGCGTCCATCGCAATCATATCCATGGTTACAAAGGACGACTCGATACAGTACGGTTACTTCTCGAATGACCGAATTGTTCAAGTACTCAAGATGCTTCTCATTGGAATCACCTTTAGCGCAGCAGTCAATATATTAGTCTGGCCAGTCGCAGCGCGACAAGTTCTGCGCAATTCCATGATTACTGCATCCTCCACTCTGAGTGACCGACTATCCTTTGTCACCAGAGGATTCCTCATCGGCTCCGAAGAAGAGGTTAATTCACCCGAATACCACCGTGTTTCCAAGTCGTACACGGCTGCTTATGGCTTGATGACGATAACGCTGCGCGAAGCCAAGCTGGAGTACTATGTCCTCGGCCAGGAACGAATTTACCAATACGATAAAAGACTCGTCAAATCCCTTGATTCGGTCTCACAGGCCATCGGCGGGTTGCGAAGTGCCTTGAATACGCAGTTCACCCTCCTCAGAGAGGGTGTCGCAGCCTTGGCCGAGAACCAAGAAATCACGACAGCTGACGGTGCCCTGCTCTCGTCTAAAACATCTGGCCGAGCATCCACGCTCATGGACGTGGTAGAGCGGCTCTCTGTCATTGAAGAGGATGACGAGCCGCGGAGTGCCCCAAACTCCCGAGCTGATCCCACTCAGGGCGAAATCCCAATCTTTCGAGTGCCCTCCGACATTTTTGCGCTTTTCATGGCCTTGCTAGGACCATCAATGAAATCTCTGGCCTATACGTTAACCGAAATATTGCGCGAGTCTCCTTTTGGAAACGATATAAAGACTGACGTGGCTGTGTCGGATCAGCTGCGAGAATCGCTCCGAGACGCCCTGAGCCTGTACAATTCGGCACGAAGTAGTGCTCTGCAGGAGGTGTACAAAAGCATGGAACTGGGCCGTGCCCGTTCTGAGGCTATCCGGGCAGATATTGAAGAAGTCGCTGCCGCCTGTGGGCACTTTTCTTTCAGCCTGCTCGCTGTAGCGGAAGCCATGGACTCATACCTGGACGTTCTGGAAGATCTTAAATACTCGACCGAAACCCTTGACAGAACCTGGAACTGGGTAAAGTTTTGGCGGTACAGGTGGAATGCGAAAGATCCGGCAAGCGAAGACCCGGAGCGAGAGCCCCTGCTCACCAGAACCCAGTCCGGCATACGCCGATCTGCCCTGCCCAAGGGCATTCCTAATTCCATGAAGAAGCAGCGAGACAACTACCACTGGGACGCATCCTCGCAATCCAGCAGCTGGACTAGGAGTTTCTCGCAGCTGATTCTGAATGTGATGCGATTTTTATCGCGAGAAGACATTGTCTTTGGCATCAAAATCGCCATTGGTGCCGTCCTTTGGGCCATGTTTGCCTTTATCCCCGCTACGCGTCCTGTATATCAGAAATGGAGAGGTGAATGGGGACTTCTGTCTTATATGGTCGTCGTCGGCATGACAAACGGGGCATCCAACACGACTGGCCTCTCACGACTCCTCGGTACCTTGATTGGCGCGGTTTGTGCTTGCGCCGCGTGGCTTCTCAGTTTTGGTAACGCCTATGCCCTTGCGATTTTCGGCTTCTTCATGGCTCTGGGCAATTTTTACATGATTCTCATCGTTAAGAATGGACCGCTTGGCCGAATCTCACTGCTGGCATACAATGTCATTGTACTTTATGCGTACAGCCTTTCGCAGCGAGACGAAGACGACGACGACGAAGGCGGCAAGAATCCCCTCATCTTTGACATTACGTATCACAGGGTCATTGCTGTCACGCTGGGTATCGTTTGGGGCATGCTCTTCTGTCGCATGCTGTGGCCCATTTCTGGGCGCGCCAAGTTCCGCGAGGGGCTCGCCGTGCTCTACCTGCAGCTGGGCCTCATCTGGAAGCGCGGTCCGCTCACCATTCTCGTCGAGAGCGACAGCAAGCACGACTACATGGACGCCAAGGAGCAGGCCGCCCTGCAGCGCTACGCCTTCAAGCTCGAGACGCTCCGCGCGTCGGCCAAGTCGGAGTTTGAGCTGCGCGGTCCGTTTCCCAACAAGGCGTACAGCCGCGTCCTGCACATCACGAAACACATCCTCGACAGCTTCTACGCCATGCGCCTGATGAGCGAGCACCGCGGGTGTCTGTCGGCCGGCGAGCGCGCCCTCCTCGACTTCACCGCCGCCGAGCGCGTCTTGCTGTGCCAACGCATCAGCCACGTCTTTCAGGTCCTTGCGTCCTGTATCATGCTCGAGTACCCGCTCACCGACGTCATCCCGACCATTGAGAGCAACAAGGACCGTTTGCTGAGCAAGATTCACCAGTTTCGCCTCGATCACTTTGCCGCGCAGCAGAAGCAGCAGCAGCAGCAGCAGCAGCAGCAGCAGCCGGCCAGTGGCAACGGAAAGGCCACGGCGGAGCCGGCGCCGGAGTTGGTGGCCAAAGCACGCAGGGGCAGCACAAGCGGCGCGACGCCTGCCCAGCTCAGCGTCGAAGTGGAGGAAAAAGACTACGCGCTCGTGTACGCGTACATTCTCGTCACGGCCCAGGTGGCCGCCGACTTGCAAAAGGTGCGTGAGGAGATTGAAAGCCTGTTTGGTGTGCTGCATCAAAACGACATGTTGCTGGAATGATGCAGCGAAATGGCAAGCCATTCCCAGCTGGTGTCCTGTACCATTAGTTATGTAACAACTATTTTGGCGTCGAACAAAACTTTGAGTCGCTGAATGGGACTCTGTGTATTATAAGAGCAAGCAAAGCCATGTTTTTTTATACCCAGGAAATTGACCTAAACCACTATGCATCTATTGCAACGTTTATATAACGATGTGGTTTTATCCCCCCGGAAACTATGCCTGTGAAATCATTCTTCATTACATCATCGTCGTTGCGGCCCATCTATGCAGCCTCATCACCACCATGTTCCGTTTCGCCCCCACTCTTGCCTCTCCGTTTCTCACTTAAAACGTGCACTCGCGCAGCCGACCAAGCTTGCCCAGCTCGTACTCGATCCAGCGGCCGACGCCCCTGCGACCGGGCACCAGCACGGTGCCCGGGTTCATGACGTGGCAGCCCTCGTACGCCACGCAAAACGGCGGCGCCGAGGCGTCGACGAGCACCACGGCCGTCGGCAGCGGGTACAGATGCAGCGCCGACGCAAAGTCCCAGTGGACGGGGCGGACCGACGTGCGGAACGGCGACAGGTGGCCCTGGTCGAGGAGCGTCTTGGCGAGCTTTTGCGCCGAGTGCATGTCCTGCGGCAGCGACGTCGTCGTCGTGATCACGGCAGGTTCTTCCTGGGCAGGCTGCGGCGGTGGCGACGCGGCATCGTCGTCATTGTCCATATCCATGGTGTCCGCCGTCCGAGTCGCGGGCGCAGCGCCGCCCGCCTTCTTTCGTAAACGCACCGAGGTGCGGCGCAGACGCGCTGAAATGTCGTCGCGGAAGAGCACAATCTCGTGGTTCGGTCCAAAGAGACTGAGGCGGCTCGGGTTCGACGCCCAGACGGCGCTGCCCGGGACGCCGCGCGCCGACGCGCCGGCCTCGGCGTTGGCTGCGGCAAACGCCCTGCGGATGCGCGACGTGAACATGTCGGGCACGGGGTTGCGCGGCAGCGGCACCGACGCGCCGGCCGTAAACGACGAAACCCAGCCGTCGTTGTCGCCGGGCACAAAGACAAACGTCGAGGCCCGGAGCAGCGTCGGAAATTCGGCGAGGGCTGACGCCAGCGCGTCAAAGTACTCCTTGTACTCGATGCTACCCCCACTGCCGCCCCGCGCCAGGACGGCCTGCTGCGTAAAGTTTCCGGTGAGGACAAAAGTGACGGGCGCGCTGCCCTCGGGCTCGGCGGCGTAGAGGGCGAGGATCTTGCGCAGCGCCTGCAGCGCCCGCGGCTGGTCCAGGGTGAGCTCGCCAATCACGACGGCGCGCCCTCGGGACGGGCCCGCGAGGCCCGCGTCCTCGTCGAGCGACGAAGGTGCCACGGGCGCGGCGAGCAGGCGGCGCTCAAGGCGGCGCATCTTGGCGCCCACGGCGCGCTCGCTGCCTACGCCGAGAAAGTCGATCCAGCCGAACCCGCCTCCTATTGTGTGGTCTGGGGCTTCGTCGGGGCCTGTTATCCCAAGCGTTGCTTTGCGCTTCTCACATGGGGGTTGCCCGATTAAGAAGCCTTGGAAACGACCACCCAGTGTACCTCCGACGCCGTTGCTGCCGCTGAGGCCGTTGCCGATGGACTTGTCCTCCTCTTCGTACACGCCGTCCACGAGAACAATCATGCCCGGGCAGAACCAGGCCGAGTCTTCGGGGACGGCGACGGCTTGCTTGATTTCCAGCGCAATGGTGCCTGTCAGGTCACTGATAGCCAGCTCACCGGTGGGTAGGATATTGAGTTGCCCGAGAAGCATGTGGTTGCTGCCGTGACGTCCGAGCATATTCGCAATGGGTGTTATTCTTAAAGTTTGGGGGTTCGAGGATGTTCTTTGAAGTACGCGGGATCGAGAAGAGGAAACGGTAGAGGTTTGAAAGGATTCATTCCGAAGCAGTCGTTGGTGAATGACATGGTATCGGTTGCGAAAGGCTGCAGTTTTGTGTGAGGCTTGTGGTAGGAGTGAGGGTTTTGTCGTGTCCCTGAAGATGTTAGTTCGTATCGTGAGTCATGTAAAGGAGTATGATTACCTCTCGAAGTGCTTCTTTTCAACGTTATAAAAGAGTCGTGGTTGCTCGAAAGCATCAACAACTTGTAGCCACCCGCGAGGGTCATTGGTCTCGTCTTCCTCTTGCTCTCCTTCCTGCACGCCGAGTCCGGACAAGCCGAAGCTAGCATTACTATCCTCTCTTATAGGCCCCGTTGGACGCAAACCGAGTCGGGTATTGAACGAGTCGCCGGGGTTGATATCGAGCATGCTGTCGCCGCGGGGCAGTCCTCTTCCTGGCCCAACGATCTTACCACCGCTCATGTTCCCTTCTAGTGTTTTCAGGATCTCGTGGAGCTCTTTGCTTGTTCCGTCGACAATGGCGCCGCCATTGCGATTCTTCCAGCTTCTAGCGGCCTCCTCAAGCACCTTCTCTGCAAGTCCGTCTTCGCGCCATCCCGATCCGCAGTGTCTGCCGATGAAGGAGGCAAGCTCTTGCAGCGCAGAGGATGTGAGGGTCAGAGAATGTTTCTTGGTAAACGTTCGAAAGGCAAGAGGTCGCAATGTCGCAGGTGGGAGGATAATGGGAAGTATGCCGGCTTTGGGAGCATTGACGTTGAACGGCTTCAATGGGTGCACTGGGGTTGCAAATGACGGCGACGATGAAGGAAGCGCTGAGGAGGGTATATGGATATTTTTCCGACGAAATATAGGCGCTGGTGTTTTATCCATTCTCGCGACAGAATTTCGGCTCGGCAACTTGAAAGATTCGCACAAAGATGAATTAATGCGGCAAAGTCTACTCCGTAAATAGAGCAAGGCTCTTAAACGGTCTGGCTACCTACCTGGTGGACGCGCCGAGCTGCCAAGTACCGCGTCGACGCGTTTCAGTGTCTAATTGATTTCCGATAGATGCATAACCCGCTTTTGTGGAGTCAACGGCCAAATTGCTGTGTGAGCATCATGGTGAGCTCATGAGGCCGATCTTTCGAGGAGTATATGTATAAATGCGACACTGGGCAAGCACAAATTTGATTCATACAGCGGTCGAAATGTTTGCGCTACGGTATCGAGCCTCGTTGCGCACTCTGGCGTCGCTCAGGCGCACGGTGTCAACTCTTCCAGATAACAAACACATCGTGAGCCTGCTCTGTTCCGGGTTGCTGCGCAGTGTTAACAAAATCGTAGCGCGTCTTCAAAGACCCATCGTCAACCTCTAGTATTCTAACATTCCTGGAAAGCGATCCTCCGTCGAAGCGTCTGGCCATTGGCACGACCACAGAAATTCCGCCCACACCTCGGAGCTTCACCGAGAACAAGCAGTTTCTCAAGATCCTGGATGAGGTGCTCCGCGAATACGGTCATCTCGACGATGATGTCGCCAGCCAGGCCCGAGCGCTCGCCACGCCTCCCAACTTCCAGTTCGGCCCTGGAGGCGGCAACCCACGTCGCAAGGGCGCACGTTCTGAACCGCAAGGCGCGAGTGGGCAGGGCGGCGCCGGAGGAGCAGGCATCGGATCGTTTGTTCATCTAGGTGACCGCAGACACCCGCCCGAGTTTGGGAGAATCGCTTGGCCGGAGGATATCCTGGGAAGCGTCGAGGTCGACGACTCGGGTCAGATCTCCGGCAAACTAGAGCCGAGCGGCACTTATCGTCCGGTGACGAATGACGGAATGTAAGTTGAGTTTCTTGTCGACTTTTGTGACACCAGTGCTAACAGACTAAGTTTGGGCTTGACCCCATTTATCCGACAGAAATTGATAGAGCGCCTGAAGAAGGAGGAGGCTACAGAGCACGGGAAGTGACTTCCGATGATTCAGTCAGCAAGTGTATTAATCGTATTAATCGATATAATGTAAAGTATAGGAAATTTCTGGCTGCTAGGGTATATCCAAATTCACATGTTCTCTCAAACCTGGGTCCTGATTGCGGTTGGTCTTACTAGGATTGCAGTTGGTTACATAGATGGTGTTTCAGCTTTGGAAACTCGAGGAAAATCATCATTGTTCTTTTTGCTCGTTTTCGTACAATATTTTCAGCAACCGTTCTTCGTCGTTGACCTCTCCATCAAGCGCGCCAGACGGGCCTGGGCGGCGAAAGTACATGCCTTCAAATTCCTGGGGATAGTAGCCGGCGTATTCCCAATCAATAATGGCATTGACTTTCAAGGTTTCTGGGTCTACAATGACATTATGCGTGGATAGGTCGTTGTGGCAGAAAACCAAATCTTTGGCAACTCTGGGCCGCATCACCCACTGTACACGGACAGGGTGCTTTAGCACCCGATATGGCGGGATAACCTATGGAAGTTAACTAGTCAGTTGTAGGGACAAAGAGGCCAAAGTGCAGGCGAGGTGCTTACCAGTCCAGAAGGCCCTCCCCACGCGTCAGACGTGAGGCTTCGCAGAGTATCAAGGTAGCCTTCTATTTCCGCCTCGACAATTTTACGCTTCTCCGGTTCTAGATCAGCCATGGTAACCCCCTTAATATACTCGGTAACTAGACAAATGGCTCCGTCATCTTCGAAGCAGGCATGCACCCTTGGTACGGGTATATCTGTGTTTTTAGCGATGAATCGCAGGGCTGCAGCCTCATTTAACAGACGTTCGATGCCAAGTCTAGGAATGCACAGGAAGCCTCGGAAAGGACTATGCTGCCATTCGTGAGGACGTAAACTGCGCTTGACGAATGAGCCATCGACATGGAAATACTTTCGCTCCGTTGTAATGCTAATGCAGTCCTTTTCCCGTTTTGAATTCAGCATTGCGTTTGTGACCGGGGCCATTGTCGTAGAGAGTCAGGTTCGATCCGTTAGTAGGTGAGTCCACGATGTATGGAGAGAAAGAAAGATGTTGCCTACCGTGACGACGATATTGAACAATTGCAGGGATGAAAAGGTGTTGCCTACCGTGACGACGATATTGAACAATTGCAGGGATGAATGGCTGAAGGAGCCTCTCGTCATACCTACTTTGATTGCCTGTTGTAGACAAAGTGGTTGGCTACAACTGCCCGGTGTCTGCGTTTGCGTCTTGCCACCAGCTGTAGAACCCGTTGGTTCGCCCCGCGCCACGATGAGACTCCCTCAGACTTGTACTGAAGTGTCATCATTGGTATGTGTCTCGCGGCCCCAAGTCCTCCATCGAGTTGGATCCCGGGTCAGTTTTACCTGGCCGACGGTTATCAAGGCAAAGTGCCCATCCGCGATAATATCCCCCAGAAATCCCTTCTGATGTTCAGAGCATTTGAAGAAACAAGGAACTTATGATTGCACCCCAGCTATCCCTTCCTGTGGTATGAGGATCGAAGGTGAAACTTGCGAGGGAGCACCTGCCAGTGTTTATAGTTTTCTCAGTCTGTGGGCTTATGGCTTAAGTGGGCGGTACACTCCTGCTACGTGGCCACACAAATGATACTTCTAAGAAGATCGAAGCGTCATCGACACCATTTGCTAATTTTCCGCTAATTTTAGAGCTCAGCGCCCGCTCTATTACCCAAGGTCCTCAACTTGCCAAACTTGATCTCCCTGATACGACAAGACCACATGTATAAATAAGTTATTACTCCCGCAAAGACGACACAAGCTCGGGCCAGCGAAGAGACATACGTCGCTCCGGAACAGGCAAATGCCGGGGTGGAGGGCCAGTGCTGTCCTTGCAGTGCGCCTGGAACCGTTGACGCTGGGTGTGGCCGACAATGAAATGTCGGGACCGGCCAGGGCAAAGAGGTTGATGCTGTGGGTGCGTGGTTGGGGCGGGGGCTACTGTCAGCGACGATCCGTGTGTTTTGTGTTTTGGCTACCTAGCTTCCGATGGAGGAGACTTGATGGTGTGAGATGAATGCCCGGTAGGAGATAGAGGAGAGACGCATCGTGTACATGCTTTATGTGGCAGTCCGTGGCCGTGGTCTGCCGCGCGGCGGGCAGCCGGCGACTTGGAGCTTACAGCCAGTCACACAGGCAACACACTGCGGGAGTACAAGACAAAAATCGGGTTAAGCTTAAACGCAAGCTTATGTTGTTATTATACATTGAAATTTACTACCGAATTTGCCGTTTATCGTAATTCTAGCCTTTGACAGAGACAATATAAACAGCATTGTCATTCACCTCGGACAGTAAGAGGGTAGAGGAGGCTCTATAGGTATGTATGTTCATTATTTTGTTCATAATTCTACTTGAATAATAGTTCCGACCGAATGATAACTACACAAAGGCCACTTTATTAACATTGTATATTTTTTCTGTTACCGGCCGGCAACCTTCCTCGACTAGATGGGCAGGTACGTCGCTGGGCCTTCCTCGTATATAGTCCTCGTTTCTTTCTCGGCTAGTATCCTTTGTAGAAGCATGCACGTATACTCGCGTAACGTTTTTCTCTTTTAGGCCTCGTAAGAGATGGAACATGGCTGTATTCCGCGCATGGCAACTGAAGACTTCACGCTTGCTGTCCCCGTTGCGCCGCTCTTGCACTACAACCCTGGACGCACCCGACCATTCATCGTTTCGTATCCTGTGCCTAATCCGTGCCGTAGCCGATTGTATGATTGGAACGACAGTTTGAGGCAAGTAGGTACTCGGAAAATTCGCTTAATGCCAACGAAAGGCCCACGTCATCATGGTCCCATACAGGCCTCTACCTGCCGGATTTCGAGAGTATTTGGTCGCGTCCTTCCCAGAGCCATTCAGAAAATCGCTACTGTGTAAGCCAATGTGACCAGTATGGGATCATCTACTCGCTTGTCATTCGCTTAATCCAAGTTGTTACCCATTTTGCAACGAGTACTTTCGCTTCGGAGACGGGTCGCTCAAAGCAAAGAAAGAGGGAACTTGGCTGGTCTCGCTAAGATTCACTATATATTCATGCTCTCCCCCCTCGATGCAACTTTTGTTCTCTCTTCTTCTTCATCATTGACATTGCTCATCACGATTCTGATCCCTTCTTCTAACTCTTGCAGCTCCTCCTCTTCTTTCGCCTCGTCCTGCAGCTCGTCCCCCAGCTCGTTCTCCTCCTCCTCTTCCGCCTCGTCCTGCAGCTCATCTTCCATCTCGTTGCCCCCGTCGCCACCCTCCTCATCTGCCACCCCTTCGCCTTTCCAAGTCACTCTGTCCCTTTTAACCTGCTAATTTTGTCAACATGAACTCCATTCTACCACAGCATCTGTCTTTGCACTTGACTGACCTTGACATCTCCTAGCCACACCAGTCCTCCGTCTACCGGAAACCCCCTCTCAGCATCTAATTCATCCGGTCTCGCCTCGCCTCGTCTCGTCTCGTTCTGGGCCTCGTTCAAAATCGACCGCTTCGCCCTGTTGATGCTCAGCTCCCCCAAGACCTGCCGCCACTTTCCCATCAGACCCATCAATAAGCCTCACGCTTTGCGACAGCAAGAAATGCCCCCTTCCCATTTAGTCATCAAACAAAAGACGTAGGATACTCTGTTTGGTATGTACACAAATGATGACCGGCTTGTGTTCATGCTAACAAGACACGGCTCAGCATTCATCCACTTGAATCGAAGCTTGAAACCTCAGACTTGTATTTGAGTGTCATCATTGGTATGTGCATCGCAGCCCCAACAGTTTGCCTTTGGTTAACAATATTTAGCTCCCATCGATCTGATCCTGGGAAAAATTTACCCTGATCGACGACTATCCAGGCAAGTGCCCACCCCGTGATTAATACCGACAGTTATCCCTTCTGATGTTCAGAACATCTGAGGAAACATGGAACTTATGAGGGAGCACTTGCCAGCCTTTTGGCTGACAAATTCCCTTGCACCCATCACTCCTAGCAACGGTGGCCTCAGCCTCGAGTCGACAGCCGGCATCGCCAAACCGTCAATGCAGTCCTCGAATCATCATCATCGATCCACCAAATCCCTTCCGATATCGACGGTCGGCATAGACAAACCATCAACAAAACATTCGACTCACAATCTCTGGCCATCGAAGGCTCTATGGATACAAAGTATTGCGACACTCGAGCCCACGATGGCTACGATAATCAACCGATTCCGCAAGAACTACTGCAGTCATTCGATGATAACGCGCTCAAGATGAAGAATAACGGAGGCAAGAGATGAAAACAAGTAAGAAAACAAAGAAATTGAAACATAATAAAGAAGGAGCTCACCGTTTGAACTAACTAAGGTGCTGGGCAGTCACAATTAGCTGTCATAGAAGCAACTACCACGCTATCGAATGGTATCAGGACCAGCACACAAGTGGCATCGGGTATCAAACAAGACGCTTACCAGTATCCACCCCTTGCATTTAAAAATCACCCCCAAGCCTTTGTCCTTGTCGCCAACCGCACTCGATAAGAGTGGCCCAACACATAGAGTCACGAGCCGCATCCGAGTTTGTCTCGATTTTTGTCGGGTAATATGGTGTCGTGCACTTTGACGGAAGTGCTACATCGAAGGAGAAACGGATTTGGGAAGGAATGTTGTTTTTATGGGTGCGATTCGTTCTTTAGTGTGGGAAGACAAGGAGAAAGGAAAAATAAATGGGGTGGTGACTGGTTATATATATACCTGGCCTTTTGCAAAGTTTTGTGTTTGGAATTATTTGTGGCTGGAGGAGGCGGCAGATGGCGTTTGTATTTTGTCTAGAAAAATTTCGTGAGCAGCTAAAAGAATGTATAGCAATCCCTTCCCCCTCTAAGTTAATACCCTATCAATTCAAGTGATGGCATACAATGTTACGAACAGTACAGAGATTCACAAGCGGTCACCTAGACGCAGTAGAGGATTTGTTTTACGTCAGTACACTAACATAAAGGAGCTATCGAAGTATTTTGTAGTTCACTATGACGTATTCTGTTATAATACCCTCATTGTCTTTACTTTTTGCTAGATATCATGCATGCCAGAGGTGCCGTATAGGGTGATTGGTGACGTAGCTGAAAATATGGCGTACCTACCAGTAGGTAGGTAGGTACCTAGTGGCGGAGGAGAGCCCCAGTGGCAGATTTGCTGTCAACGTCTGTATATACCGACTCGTGATGAAAAATCCAACTTGAAAACATGTTGCAGGATCTGGGGATATGCTAGACAAGGTTAGAATCATCAGGAGATGGCCTACACACGTAGTGGCATCTCAGGTACCCCCGCGCGTGCCGGGGCAGGTAAGGTATCGGTAATCATCAATCAGCACGTACAGCGCCTTCTCCAGCGCTGTAGCGGGGCTTACCTGCCCCCCCAGGGCCCCAGCAGACACCAAAATCCGTCTAATCCCAGTGCAGCCAGTGGTCCGGCAGTGGCCCGGCAGTACCAGCAGGCCCAGCACAAACCAGCCCAGCTCTCCCACCGAGATTCCCCAGCAATTACTGCAACCCCGCCTCAACCTCTCTCCAGCTTATTAGCTTCAGCTTGCCTTGGCTGCTGCCCAAAGGTCCCCGTTGCCGCCCTTCTCCACGACACAACACATATCTCACAATCTCACGATACCTGCGGTGTCGTCCACCGCTGCGAACCTGGCCGTTTCCCCCTCGTCCGCTCGGAACTCCTATCACCATGGCTCACCGAGGCTTTGATGACGAGGAGCTTACCATTTCGCTCTCGTCGACGCATGTCCGTCGGCAGCAGCAGCATCAACCGCACCAACCGCAGCACCAACCCCACCATCTCCATGATGCCGACCGACCGCCCAAGCCGGCATCGCAGACTGTCGGTGCTCCCCCCAAAGAAAAGACAAAGACGGAGCAGCGTATCGGTGCCTACAAGGTGATTCGCACGCTGGGCGAAGGCTCGTTTGGTAAGGTCAGACTAGCCACCCACATCGGCACCGGCCAGCAGGTCGCTCTCAAGATTATCGCCCGCAAGAAGCTCATCAGTCGTGACATGGTGGGCCGCGTCGAGCGCGAGATTGAGTACCTGCAGCTGCTACGACATCCTCACATCATCAAATTGTAAGTCCCAAAGACATTACCGGCCTTCCGGCGCACGCTCATGTCCACTCTGCACAGATACACCGTCATCAAAACCCAGACCGAAATCATCATGGTCCTCGAATACGCCGGCGGCGAATTGTTCGACTACATTGTACAAAACGGCCGCATGAAGGAAGCCGAAGCCCGACGCTTCTTCCAACAAATGCTTTGCGCCGTCGAGTACTGCCATCGCCACAAGATTGTTCACCGCGATCTCAAGCCCGAGAACCTGCTCCTCGACGAAAACCTCAATGTCAAGATTGCCGATTTCGGGTTGAGTAACATCATGACGGACGGAAACTTTCTCAAGACGTCTTGTGGCAGTCCCAACTACGCTGCACCAGAGGTCATTGGTGGAAAACTCTATGCCGGCCCCGAAGTCGACGTCTGGAGCTGTGGTGTCATCCTCTACGTACTGCTCGTCGGACGTCTGCCCTTTGACGATGAACACATCCCCAGCCTCTTTGCCAAGATTGCGAGAGGAACATATAGCATGCCTCAGTGGATGCCAAGCGGCGCCGCCAACCTCATTAAGAGGATGCTCGTCGTGAATCCTGTTCAGCGTGCCACCATTGAGGATATCCGCCAGGACCCATGGTTCATGACCGATCTCCCCGCTTACCTGCAGCCTCCCGTTGAGGAGTTCTTCAACACGGGCGTGGATCCCAACAGAGCTATCGAGAAGAGCGACATTGCTCCCAATGCCTCTGTCAAGGTGCAAGAACGTCTACACAACGAGGTCACCGACAAGATTAGCAAAACCATGGGTTATGGAAAGACGGATGTTGAAGAGGCTCTCCAATCAGAGGAGCCCTCTGCTATCAAAGATGCATACATGATTGTTCGCGAAAACAAGATGATGCAGGTAAGCCAACTTGTCGAAGCGAGTGCCGCTGAGACGGCAGCAGGTAGTCCTGTCATGAGCATGTCTTCGGTACGATCGGGGATCCCACAACCGCCACGCCCATACGTCAGCAAGGTTGGTATCCTGCCTTCGAGTATTGGCACATATCACAAAGATTACATGGAACGTGCCATATCGGGCATACAAGGCACAGCATCCGCCGAGACGGCTATTAATGATGAGCCATCGTCGGCTCGCACCGATGCCGAAAAGGAAGAGGCCGCTCGACGTCTCAAGCCTCACTCGCGCTCGCAAAAACAGCTCGAGGAGGGCATCAAAAGACCACAGGGCATGACACCGATCAACCCGCCCAAGAAGACCAAACCCATTCGCTGGCAATTTGGTATCCGGTCGCGCAACGCACCGTGGGAGGCCCTGCTGTGCATCCACAAGGCGCTGTACAAGCTCGGGGCCGCTTATATACCAGACGAAGACTATATGAGGTTGCGGCAACAAGAAGGAGAGATACCATGTCCGGAGGAGCAACAAGATCCTTTGGGTGGGCAGAACCCTACCGAGCGATATAAGCTCCCCGCCGATCCTTGGCACATTCGCGTGCGCTGGGAGACGAAGAGTACGTTCGTTTCTGAACATGATTTCCCCGCAGCCAAACACCAGTACTGACTTTCTTGTTGCAGTCATGCGCAGCACAAACGCCAGCACACCGACAGAGACCGAGGGAAAGGCCGAGACCAAGATGCCCGACACATACCAAGTGCTCGAGGGCAAGGCCGCGCAGAAGCGGGACTTTGTCGCGCTGCACCTGGGCATTCAAATTTACGAGATGGAGCAGGGCGTTTATCTTGTGGATTTCAAATGTTCGGGGTACGAGACGGCCGACGGCAAGCTGTTGGAGGAGAAGGAGGTAATGAGCCCATTTCCGTTCTTGGACATGGCGGCGCGCCTCATTATGCAGCTTGCGGAAGCAGATTAAAGGAGTTATATCCAACGTGTTGTCGTCGATTCTCCTTTTGACTTTTTTTCTCTTTCATTTCAAGGGCGCATGGCATGTACACTTTTACATAGATCCGGGAGTTTTCTTTCCACTTTCTGTTTCTTTTCAAGTGGGAGACGTTGCAATGGAGAATTTCAAGATGCAAAATCAGTATATTTAGTCTACAGGTCCTATTCAGTCTACAAGTCCAAAGTACAGTGGATGTAGAAGGGATAGTGTCTTTTTTTTTTTTTTTGTTCTGTACACTAGATGCAAAAGAGGTAAATTTGTCATGACAAAGGAAAATCGGCATCCCAAATAACACAGCACGATTTTTGCCATGATGTTGCTAGCGGCACTGAAACCACCACTGGCCTTGCACCGAAATCTCGGCATCTCAAGGAGAGACCAGTAGTCAATGCCTGATAGCTCTGGCATACGAAATGAGCATCATCTGTCGTCGTTGTCCACTCTATTCTACAGCGAAACAATGGACAAATCTGCCCGCAAAGAGAGACCGAAGATACACAGACGCAGTCCTCCGCCAATAACATCAAGACTCGTTGCCTGGATTTCAACTACAAATGATGACAAGTAAACTAAAAAATATATCACATCTCAAATCACCACCGGAATATCGCTCCGTTGCCTCACATCCACACCTATATACCAACTGTGGAGAGTATCCTCGGCTTTCGTCATACAAGCTTCAATCGTTGCTGCCAGCGGAGCTCCAGCCGGCTTCTGGCCCCTCATTTTGACCAAAACACGCCACTTGCCTGACGCAGCCAGATTTCATCTCAATCTATCGCAAAATTTCCCCATTACCAATTGCCTTGACTGGCATCATCCAGATCCGAAGTATACACCATGAGCTCGTTGCGACCATTGCGCGGTGCCTGCCAATGCGGCCGTAATCGCTACTTGATTGTGGTCCCCGAGGACTCTATCGACGAAGCTCAAGTGCTATTCAACACCAGCACTACTCATCGTACGTCGCACCCTAGCAGCTTGCTTACACAGGGAGCGCAACCTGGCGCTAATCACATCATTATTGCGACCGACTTTTTGATGATGCCTCTGCGCCGCGCCCAACACATACGATACTAACCGACAGCGCCCAGAAGCCTCTCTCGCTACGCCGCTGCCGGCCTACCTCAGAGTCCCCCTGACCTGGTACAAGAGCGCCACCTACGCCTACTACGACGACGAGACGCACGCGACGATCCGCCGCTCCTACGCGCACCCAGACGAGCAGGACTTTCGGCGCTACTTTTGCGGCTACTGCGGCACGCAGCTGTCGTACTGGTCCGAGAGCCCCGCCTCCGAAGCCGAGTACATCCACCTGACCCTCGGCAGCCTCTTGCGCCAGGACCTGCACGACCTGGAAGCGCTGGGCTTGATACCGGACGACACCGACTCGGACGAGCCCGCGCACGCCGGGGATGCGGGCGACCAGGACGAGCCCACCGAGCGCGCGGCCACCGTTGCTCGGGAATTGTTTGGCGTGCCCTGGTTCGAGGAGCTCGTCGAGGGCACGAGACTGGGCAAATTGCGACGCCGACACGGCGGGCATGGCTCGCAAGATGGCCGCGTGCAGGTGGAATGGGAGATTATAGAGTACTCGGATGGCAGCGACATGGAAGACGTGGACATGCCGACGCCATCCTCTGGAAAACGAAAACTAGACGAGAGAGGAGACGAACAAGTCGAAAGACAATAAATTAGCCGAGTTCTTATTTGGTGCATGTACAGACAGGAAATGGCGCTGATGAGTGATTGGGAGTTTGGGGGCGATTTTTTGATCTTTGGGGTCGTGATTGAAGATTGCCGTTGGAATGTATGTTTGGGTTCGTAATTGAAGAGTGCCGTCCGAAAACTCTGATCCAGTCATGTTTAATGCAAATTTAGTACAATACAAAAAAAATTATGCTACTCCCTTATTCAACTTGGATGAAGACGTTGTCAGCGCCGATTCCTATCAGAAATTTGCTTACCCCTCGACCCTCATTAGGAGCCTGGCCGCCGCTGCCTGGCTAGCATTGCATAATTATCGACGCACCAATCAATATCGGTGGCGATCCTAGCAGGTTCCTTCCTGCTACATAGTGCAAGACCAAGGTCGACGGATATATGAAGCAGCCCTGACAGCCGCCGATACGATGTTGCACCACGCTTCCCGCACAGAAAATGGCTGTCATGTTCCATTATCGGATAGCACGGGGCGTCATTTTGACGCCCCGACAATATAACTCGCTCGAGACCTTTTTTTTTTGTTTACTTTGGCTCGTGCTAGCGACAGGATCAGGGGAGGCGAAACGGATACTCTCGGCTGTCATTGAGTGAATGACGCCCCCATCAGGAATACGGTCCAATGCTACAGTAGCAATGGCGATTCATCGTCACCTGGCCAGTCGAGCCCAACTGGGATCCTGCGGGCAGTTATTAATAGCACAAGCAGCATTATAAATTAGGAATCGTTTTTTGTGGCCGTCTTGGCGTTTTACACCTAGCGCCTAGTTTGCCACTCCATGGCTCTAGAACTAGAAGTATGTAACTTGGTCGATGGAGTTTGGCTTCTACCACTTGCTTGCCGGGACCAAGGCCGCTTGAATCTGCCGAGACCTTTTGGGTGAAAAGGGCTGAGACACCGCACAACAGCTCACAAACGCGCCATACAACCCACAGCGGCTCCCGCATCTTCCTCCATAGGCAGTGAGGCACTGACTGCATGGCTTCTTGTTTTGGCGGCGGCGTGGTCCCAAAGGGTGACTGACCCCTTTGGCGACCGATTTAATCGGACCGGTGCCGCGGGGAAAATGCCCACGCAGAATCTCATTTGAGGCTAACAGCGAGAATCGGCTCATCGGCGGGTTCTTTGACGTCTGCCGAGCCTTGCCCGGTCAAATACCCATGTTGAGCCCTCTGGGGCGCCCCAGCGCCGATGTATAGTAGATCTTGGCTTTCATGGGGTGCCCCGTCATGGGCCAGGTGATCCTTGATCGGCCCTTGGCTCGTATCAAGATGATCAATATTTGAGAAATAAGTTGAGGAAGAAAAGACTACTATTGCTTGGCATTGAATCGGACCCAAATTTCCGAGAGAGACGGCATTGAAGTATAGTTGCCGGATTCCATCTTATGGGCCTCGATGGACGGGAACCATGAAGCAAAAGAGTCAGCAAAGTGGCATCTGATTTCTCATGACTTGGCATTGATAATAATACGAGAGTTTGCTCACTTTGCAGCCGGAATGTCAACTTACCAGTAGTTCCATAAGAATCCATGCATGTGCAAAGAAAGACATGCTTGTTGAGACCCTAGACGGGCTCGTATTGAGCTCCGCTGTCAGCCGAGATCGAGCTAGCGGCCCAAGACTCCGAGATTCATTCAATACGACCCGTGATGCAGCCTAAACTTGTTCGTTTTCCGTTCCGTCTAAGAAAGTACCAGTAACACCGACGTCTCTGCAACCCTCTTGTCAGAGCTGGCAGAGCTTCTAGCGTAAGAAGATTGTAATGCCTTTATTCCCATATAAATATCTGATCATTTCCTCCTTGGATTCAAACATAACCGACACACTCAGCACTTACACGCTCTTCACACTCTTCACACCTCACACCTCCCCTCAAACCGTCCAAAACTCAATCTTTACCATGCTCAAGCATCTCAGCATCCTCGCCGTCGCCGCCGCCGCCGCCGCCGGCCTCGCCTCCGCCACCGGCCTCGCCAAGGTCACCAACCAGTGCGACTTTGAAGTCACGCTGTGGTCCGTCGGCAAGGACATCTCCGTCGGCCGCACGCTGGCCAAGGGCGAGACCTACGCGGAGCCCTTTACCGTCGACCCCAAGACGGGCGGCCGCACCCTCAAAATCACGCGCGACCGCGACGGCCTCTTCACCGGCAAGCCCCAGACAAACTACGCCTACAGCCTCACCCAGCCCAACATCTGGTACGACCTCAGCGACGTCTTTGGCGACCCGTTTGAGGGCCACAAGCTGCGCCTCGCCAGCGACGACGACACGTGCCCCGCCGTCCAGTGGGACAAGGGCGTGCCGCTGGGCGGGAACCACACGCACGTCTGCCGCGCCGACGCTTCCGTGGTCCTTACTCTCTGCGCGTAGACGGCCAACGTTGGCAGATGCTTGCTTCCCGGTGATGTTGTCGTTGTTTTGAAATGACGAGGCATTTTTAAAATGAAACTGCCATGAGTAATGGGCCTTGTCATAGAAAGCGCCAGTTGACTTTACTACAACAAAGAAAGTCGACACTGGGGCATGTACACTCATCCTATTGTATATAATCAAGACACTTGGATATCATGGTAAACAAGAATTCAAAACTTTCCAAAGCATCTACAATCCTGCATCTGTGTCCCTGGGTGGAATTGATCTGGTGTTGACCCTATGCACCCTTGCCGATGGCAGAGAATAGAAAGCTTCATGTAATGTCGAGTCTACTGCACTTAACTACTGCCCGAGAATGAATCGAAAGGCTGCGGCTGCAACGGCGTGCCGCAGCGGGGCCGCTGCGGGTCCGACAGGGCGGCGGTGACGGCGGTCATGACGTTCCCGGACGGGCGGTGGGTGTCACGAAAAGAAAAAAGGAAAGAGCGAGCAAATTCACCAGAAAAGGATCACCTTAAGGTCAAACAGACACACCGGCCCGGGCACGCTTCTAAAGCGGAGGAATCAGATTCACGGCCACGATGCCCGCACAGTTCACACACGGCATCTCTGCCCACTCGGCTGAGTACGGTCCAAGTATCAACTTAGGCGCATTGTGCTTGTCCGTGGGAGGACAATAATGTTCCGACCAAGACGCCGGCCAATGGAGGAAGCTAGTTAGTTATTTCGTGGTGTGTAGAGATTGGCCACCAAGTTTGACTGCCACGGGGCCGGCGCCGGTACTAGCCGATGCTACGTTGTAATATGGTGTTGCGATTTGCAATTCCTAAACAAATAACATTCTGTCGTATTATACTCGAAGCAAAAGATGATGACTTTAAGGGGTCATGTAGAGCAACCACAGCCATGAATATAGTAAGGCTCAAGAAAAGAAAACACCAAGCAATCCCCCAAACGCCGACAATGTCAGTGGTATCAGAAATAACGTGGCGTCTAAACACCGTTCAAAGAATAGCTTGTAAAGTTCTTTTGCTCCAAAGAACTACTCCGCCCAAAAACGCTTTCGTGTTCGCGCTCAATATATGTGCAAGTTGAAGAGAGAATATCCGTTACCGACGCTGCCATCGCCGTCTGTACTATACGGGCATTGCAGAGACCGGCTCCATCGGCAGCACCGTCCTGGATTCGTTCCCACCAGCCGTACTAGGAGCCGGCGCAATTTCGGGATCCGGTATTTGAATGTCGAGCTTGAGTGATTGTCAGTATTAATCTTACATGATGTAGCGAGCCACACTGCCCAACTCACAGTCATGTATCCTGTTTTGCGGAGGGAGATTATTTTGGGCGCCGCGAGTCCGCTGTCCTCGGTAGACACCGACTTTTGCATCTCCGTATTCCACTGCTCAATCCACTTCTCCAGGGCCGCCAGCCTCCTCTTGGATGCCGTCAGACCCAGGTCATCCCACAGCCAGCCGGTGAGGGCTCCCATGACGCTATCGACGACGTTGCGCCCGGCATACGGGTTGAACGTTGCACCCAGCTCAGCGTTGAGCCTGCCAATCACTTTTCTGAATTCCTGCTCCGAAATGCCGGCAGGGTCCAAGATCTCTGGGTAAAGGTTTGAAAAGGCCGGTGCCAGGTCGCCGTGGAGGAGCCAGTCGCGGCGTACTCGGATGATTCTCGTTGTGGCGTATTCCGTCGAGTCGACGGGCACGTAAGGGTTGATGTGAGGGTAGCAGGGATGGCGGGGACCCCATTCCTCGCCAAGGTCGGCTTGGATATCGTCGCCCATGATGGAGGAGTTTGTCGAAGACAGAGCGGAGCCGATGCCATCACCAGCAGAGACGTTGGACAGACGAGGAGCATTCTCGTCGCGACCGCGCTCGAGGTCTCTGGAAAAGCTGTCGCCAGGGCCGTCGTTCCCTGTCATGGTTGCTGTGGTATTGACTATCTAGGAAAGCAATCGTAGTGTAGGGTATTCGAGTAGGTATGGCAATTCGGCGACCGATTGACCTGATGGTATGGCTTTCTGTTATGTCGCTGAACGACTTGGCTCAGGCTATGGGCAAAAATAGTATCTTTGAAAGTGTGGTGCTAGACAGCCAGCCAATTGCTTGAGTCGGCGAGTTTTGCGTGGTTCGGCAACTTTGCCGGTGGAATGTCAGTGGCCTCAAAAGAGCTTGGACCGAAAGCGTTTGATCTATCGGCACGGGCCACGAGCTTTAACTGCGCGCGACTGCTGTTGCTAGGTATACAATCGTCAATGGCGATGATTCGATGCGTCGAGTGATAACGGGGTATTGTAATCAGGATGACAAGACGTGCACTGTTCAATTGCGGGTTGCAGGAAGATGAGGACGGTTGTTTCGATTAGGGGAAGTGTGGGGCACGGACCCTCTCGTCAAGGTCAAGTCTAGCCACCACACATGACAACTGCCACCAGAATTAATATGAGAGGTTGGATAAAAGAGGCCTGTCAGGGAACAAATGGGCACTGCAAATTGAATTTGATGTTGATGACTCTCAAGCCTGGATGCCGTACAATATGCCATACTGCTACAAGAGATGGCCTCACGATTGACTCGGACGGGCAAACGGCATTTGCGCATGACTCGTGAATGTAGAAGAAAACAGTATTCGCAGGGAATTTAATTTGAATAGACACTCGCTAAAAGAGGAACAAGTACAGTATGTTCAATTTGATATGTCAATTAGTCTTTAATAAAGGTCGTGGTCACCCCGGCATCAGCCAGGGCCCACCGTGAAGGATACGCCGTCCAAAATAGCTCTGGAAGCTGAAGAGCGAAGCAAAAACATCTACATGTTGCGGGGGAATCCTGCACCAGAGGCCGATTTGTATTGACCCCCCGCCTCGAAGAAAATTATATTTCTTGTCCAGCATGGTCAAAATGACAGGTCGCAACGTCATTGTGGCTTCCAAAAACCCTCTCAAACTGCTGGCGACCCAGGAAGGCTTCAAGCGCATGTTCCCCGACGGCGACTTTGCCTTTGAGGCCCGCAGCGTCGGCTCCGGCGTGGCAGACCAGCCCCTCTCCGACCAGGAGACGCTGCAGGGCGCCCTCACCCGGGCGCGCAACGCGCGGGAGCTCGAGCCGGCGGCCATGTACTGCGTCGGGCTCGAGGGCGGCGTGCACACGACCGCCGAGGGTGAGGTCCAGGCGTTTGCGTGGATCGTGGTCCTGGCCCACGACGGCACCGTCGGCCGGGCGCGCACGGCAACCTTTTTCCTACCGCACGAGACGACGGAGCTACTGCGCGGCGGCCTCGAGCTCGGCGACGCGGACAATCTCCTCCACGGCAAGACAAACTCCAAGCACCAGACAGGCACCGTGGGCATCCTGACGGGGGACGCCATTACGCGCCAGAGCTACTATGCTGAGGCGGTGGTCCTGGCGCTGGTTCCGTTCAAGAATACGCAGCTGACATTTGGAATCGAGTCGGGGAGCCTTGGATCGGAGCCTGGTCAGCTCGCGGCTTGATGTATAAGTCTATGCGAGCATGTCTCATCCCGACTTCTCCCAGCGGCTGGCAGCCAGCCGCCTTGTCGCTGCCCCCGTCTCGCTTATATGGATGCGCTGTTTCGTTCACCAGCCGGCCAGTCTCCGAACCAACACGAACGGGGAGGCCTTGAGCTTCCGAAGAAGCGAGAATTTTGCCGGTTCTTGGCGAGGCGGGCGAGTCAGGACCCATGAGCGCATGGCAGGCTGCATACAATTCTTTACGCACGCACGCACGGTCGCTGGAAGCTGTAACAAGGTGCATTGTTTGTCAAAGAGAAACATCTTGACGCGCAGAGCTGTGGCTGCATAAGCATGTGTGAGTGTCGTGCATATGGAAGTAGGCAGCTGTTTTTGATACCCTCAGGCAGAATTAAACACATACAATAGTCTTGCCCTGGGATGGGGTAATCGGCTCAAGTGAATATCGAGTCACATGAGTCGGGACGAATATGCAGATGTTGCCACCGAGTTCAGACAATCATTGCCCCTTTTTGTTAAGAAATGCGGCGCTATTGAAGTGGTCGTGTAATTGATTAGGGTGAAGCTGTACATAGCCGCTCTGCTGCACGGCAAGGCGACCTTGAGTGTGGCTTCCAACGAACGCTGCTGTATATTCTCCGGGTCAAAATTGGCCAAGAAGATCAATAGGACTTGCTGCTCTGCCTGGCCAGCTTAATAATAATGTACTGGCCGCTTTCTGGTGCAGGGCCGCGTACCACCACATGCAAGACGATATGATCTGGGAGGAGGAGAAGGTGTCCCTGCATATCTAGACTCGCGAGGGGAACTATTGTATTTCAATGTTGGAACATTTGCATTCAGAGTCTGAATGAATCTCTCGCTTTTGATCCAGGCATCTATCTGGCTTGGCCCTTAATCCACTGAATGCCTATTTGCCAATGTACCCCAGACTGTGGCTGGCTATATGGGATTTACACTGTGGAACCGTCCGTTCCATCCGGAGTACAATGTACCGCTGGGCGGGTGCTCTTTTCAGCTTTGCCGATTCAGGAACCGGAAAATAAATTAATTAGGGAAACAGACTCGCCACTGGTAGGTTTCTTTCGATCCCTTGCGCGGTGTGGTGACGTGAACAAGTGCTGGGTACCTAGGTACTCCGTACAGCACCACTTACAGCACCACTTACCCGCTGCCCGCACCCGTGCCGCATCCGAGGCTTGCAGCGGCAGCACCACTTACCAACCACACATACCTTTCTTGCACTTGCCATCCGCTTTCACCTCAACACCTCGACGCTTCCCTGCCGTCCGATATAGACTGACAGTACGTTTTGTCTTGGCACGCGCTGCGAATGCATTTCCACAACCATGACCGATGACGCTTCTCCGTCGACATCTGCCCGCCCATCGTTGCGTCATGCGAATAGCGGCGGCCACCACCACAACAACAACAGCACCAACGGCAACGGCAGAGCAGACGGCAACAGCAAGGCGACGGCCACGAGCTCGGGCATCAGCGCGCCGCCGGGCCACGCCTTTCGACGAGCCAAGACGGTCGCCGAGAGCAACCCCGGGGTGGCGCGCCTTTCGACGGCCTCGCGCCGCTTCTCGTCCGACTCGAGCGCCCTTGAGTCGCCGCCGCAGCCGCCGCCGCAACCGCAACTGAGGAGGAGCTCCAACTTTTCCGACTACGGCGTAAACGAGGCCCGGTCAATCCTGAACCCGCATAGCAAAGCCGCCGCGCAGGCCGGCGCCGAGCAAGGCGGGGACCTGTCGTCGCTCGCTGGCCTGTCGCTGGCCTTTGCCCTGCTTCCCGCCATTGCTGGCGCACTGTTTACCAACGGAGGCGCCGTGACGACGGATATTATGCTGCTGGGCTTGGCCGGTGTCTTCCTACACTGGTCCGTCACGCAACCCTGGTAAGAATGACGAGAGACGGCCCGGCGAGAGCGCGCTTGGTCAATTGGCTCTAACCTGACTACAGGCTGTGGTACCACTCGGCACAGCAGGTGCGCATTGAACATGAAGCAAATACGGCAGATGCCGTCTTTGAAGATGAAAGCGACGACGACGACGACAACGACGATGACGAGTACGCAGACGGAGCTTCGCACCTGGACCATGTTCCGGAAGAAGAGACGGCACACACCAAGGTTGACAACATGGCACCGGGAAAGCAAACGACGACATCGGCCACGCAGCAATCTGCCCTCAGCGAGCTCTACCTGCACGAAGTCACGGCCCTCGTGTCGTGCTTCTCGTTGCCGCTCATCAGCGCCTTTCTCCTGCACATGATTCGCTCGCAGCTGAGCCGTCCGTCTGAGGGCCTCGTCTCCAACTACAACCTGACCATTTTTATCCTCGTGTCCGAGGTGCGCGTGCTCTCGCACATCATCAAGCTGGTGCAGGCGCGCACGCTGCACCTGCAGCGCGTCGTGCACAGCGACCCATTTGGCGCGCTGCCCGCCGCCAACAGCCTGCGCATCAACGCCATCCTCGAGCGCCTCGACGGGCTCGAGTCCGACGCGGCGGCGACCCGCACCGCCGTCCTTGCCGAGGAAAACGACGCCGAGCCCGATGGCGACCAGGAGACTGCCAAGGCCGCGCAAGAGGCTGTCCTGGCCAAGGACGTCCGCAACGCCATCCAGCCGGAGCTCGACGCGCTCAACCGCGCCGTGCGCCGCTACGAGAAAAAGTCGACGCTGCTGCAATCTCACGTCGACGCGCACTTTGCCGCCATGGACGCGCGCGTCCAGGACGCCATTGCGCTCGCCGCCGTCGCCGCCAAGAACAGCGCCCGGAGCAGCATCCTGGTGCGCGGCCTCGACACCATCGTGGCCATGGTGCTATTTCCGTTCAACGCCGTGCTTAGGCTCCTGCTCATGCCCATCCACTGGCTGTTCTCGCTCACGCGCGGCGGCGGGACGAAGAAGAAGCAGAGGAACATGGCGAGCGGCGCAGGCGGCGGCCCTCAGACAGGAAGCAAAACCGCTTCTCGAGCCGTGCGAGGGAGCAAGATGACTGGCCAGCCTCGCTACAATGGCGATAAGATGCCATCGCGGCTGGCACGCAAATGACGACGTTGATGAGAATGAGGTTGTGTGTGTGTGCCTGCGTGGTTATGCGATCCGAGCGACGTTTTCCTTGTTTCCCTTCTTTTCCATCACTCTACTTCGGCGCAAGTTGCAAGCAAACCTGTCAAAAGTCTTTTTTTTTTTTTGCTCTCCATTCATCATGGGCTTATAGCGCATCATGCGATGTATGTTTCCCGCATATGCTGCATAGCCGACACGATACCACTTTACGTTTTATCTCTATCATGCCCCTCATCATTATATCCCCCACCCCTTTTTTTTTTCCCCAAATAACTTGTTGATTTGGCAGCGTTTGGCAGTCAGAGAGTAGGGAGAGCTTTGTCTTCACGATTGTAACCCCCTGGGTGAGCATGACTCGACACGCAAAGCTTGTCTGTTGACTAGTCGTTTCGATATCTTACCATTGCCCCGTCTCAATACAGAACTGAACCTTTGGCAAGGGCACTAGCAACGGCCCGTCGTCATGTTCTTTTCAGCCCCCAAAAGACTTCTTGTGAATTTTTAGAGAGTGCATGTGAGCAAAGATGGCATCAAAGCGCCTGATATCAGTAATACTTCGTAATCCAGGTTGCCAGGGTCTGCGTTTTGACTTTTGGCGGGTCAGTTCAAAGTTGTCTCCCTCCCCCCCCGGTCGTAAAGGTGAATCGACGCGTCGCGCACAAGTCAGCCCGGAAGCGAAGCGTAGGAGCCACTGGTTTCACCTTGCATAAAGCCCTAGTTACCCCCAAAAGAAGAGAAAACCCACGACGTCTTCTCTGGCTCAGGCTAGAGGGCAATAGTAGGCGGCGTGGCGGTCTAGTTTGGAAGGCCGGCTTTCGGGTTACTAGCTATTATTATATTATTAGGCTCTTTGGCAGTGGACTGTATAATTAACGTCCTTTCTTTTTCTGACTTATAACCCCGATACTAGAAAACAAGAGACATCGAAAACGCCTCTAAACGCGGCCGATAGTGCTGTGCAGAGGCAAGCCAGTACGTCGTGGTGTTTACCTGATTTGTTGCTGGAGTCTGTTTCCTTCAGCGGGCAGCCAGCATCCAAACGAGGCTAAAAGCAGGATTTCCTTTTCACCAGACCGCCATTGATTTTAATGGAAGAGATACGTGTGTTCCATGCTTTGTCATGCATGGCCTTGCCTGCATGTGGACTGTGAAAAGCACCACGTAGCAAATCGCCGCGGCCAGGGTAGTTTGCGTGCTTTGATCCCAATCCCTAGCGTCGCCAACATCAACAGACGAGCGAGGAGTCAGCATTGCAAAGACGTATCAATACTGCTCATTCCAGAACTACTTTTCGGAGCACCGAGCGAGTCGCCGACGATGAGCTTTCGAGTGCATAGTCTCGAGTAATCGCTGCGAGTGCTACATTTGTTCCTTTGCCACATCGCCAGTGGAACAATGATCAAGAATGCTGCATGAGTCACCGAGAATCGAATGCAAGGCGCACCATGCGCGGAGAATAGATGCAAACGTTCCACTCGTCAGCTACGATGCCAGCAGGCACAAGAGGTGGCCCTTATGCACAGTGATCAAGTATGTAGTAGCTGGAACAGGTGGCGAACTGGCAACTGCACATGAAGCTGGGCCTGGCAGTATCTGCATTTTCTTTCGGGTCCAATGAGAGGCGCCGAACTGGCCGTTTGACCGCGTGGGTGGCGCTCCTGAACAATAACTAGCGGTGGCCTCAAGCGGCAAATCGGAGAACGCTGCATGTCTTGTGTGCTGTCAAACTGGCAAGAGAAGCGTCTGCACAATGCCGGGGCTAGATATGGTGTATACATCGGACAAGACCCTCGTTTACTGCTTGGTTCGGTGCATCGAGGCAAGGCGATTGAACACTGGTGCTGCTTCATTCAAGGTACTGGTAGGTAGTAACGGATGCTTGGACACGATGCGGCCATCAGGACACAATGCGGCCATCAGGACGCGGCATGTGTTTTGAGCTCGGCGAGAGCGTGAACAGCGCGTCATAGTCGGTCACGCAAAGAAGGCTGACTATTGACCATGAATGAGCCAAAAGCAGATGGCAGGCCCGACATTTATTATAGAAATCCAGCCATGGTAGCATCGCACAGCGCCCTGTCTTGCGTGTGATGCCTGGCTAATAAGGAGCAGCGGGCTATTGCCTAACTCGGGTAGAAAACCGATCGATTCGTAGTGCTAAAAAGCGGCATTCAAAGGAGAGCTGATGAGCTAGGCAAGACTGGGCAACAAGATTGAGATTTGTAAGAGGCTGCGGCTGAAATTTACCGAGCAGGTTCTCGGTGAGGCGCGTTTGCTGCGGGTTGTAGCCAATTTGTCGGGCAGCGATAGGGAGCTCGAGCATAAGAGAACAATGTGAAGGCGGAACGAGACGATGACAAAAACAGCCCAAGAGGGTGAGGTGGTCGTTGATGGCATTGGCCAGGGTGGTATGGCAGCCTATAGGTGAGTTGCGGCTAAAACTCATTTTACATTCTTATATCAAGGTTTATGCTCTAGGCACACGCTAAGAGGGTGCGTAGTAGCCTTTAGTATACTAATATATACGTTTACGTAGTATAAAGGGCTATTATAGTCTATTACCTATTATTAATTATTAATATAATAGCGTTAACTAACTCTATTTACTTTATATAACTTACTTATATTATACTTATTATTATTATAAATATAGTATTACTAGTAGTTATAGCTTTTAAAGCTTAGCCTAATAATATAAGAGAGTTAATAACTTAGGCGCTTATAAAGGCTAATATTATTATAAATAAATAGCTAAATATAATATATATATAGTTATTACCTTTATACTTATTATAACTTAATTTATTATTAATATATAGTTATAGATAAGGCTAATTATTAGATTTATTATAAATTTAGAATATTAAGGTAATAATTATATATATTTATAGTAAAGAGTCTAAAATACTATATTTAAAATATTAAAATTATAATTATATTTTTATTAGCTATATCTAGCTTTAGGGGCTAGCTAGAAATATATATATAAACTATATATACTCCTCTTAAGTATATTAATATTTATTAAAAGGTATTTATATATACTCTTATTAATTATTATTAACTAATTAGAGATATAGTTAAATTAGTACCTTTAAATAGTTTAATAGAGGCAGAAGAAGTAATAAGTTTATATAATATTACTTAAGTATAATAGTAATAAATTACTATAGTATTTATTAAGTAGGTAAGTATTTAGGCTTAATAGAGTTAGATATATACTTAGGTATATATAATAGGGGTTTATTAAATAATATAAGTATATATATATATTACTAGTCTATATAAAGGTAAAAACTTTATATAAACCTCTTTCTTCTAAACTACTATTAATACTTATTAGTATAGATAAATTTTACTTAAAAAAAGGTATTAACTATTAAGAGTTAGTTTAGAATTATCTTAACTAGGATATATATCCTTATTATTATATAGTCTTATAGTCACCTATATAAGTAATAACACACTTACTATTACCTATATAAGAGAGATTTTAAAAGTAAAAGCACTATTACTAATTAACTTACTAAGAAATAAATATAGATATAATTAATAATAAAGATCTAATTATTCTTAACTTAATAAATAATATAGACTTACTATTAAATTAACTTATACTTTAAAGTCCTACTATTAATAGTTAGGCTATACTTTAAACGGTAATTATAGATAGTATATAAGCGAGATAAGTAAGTTTAGTTATTACACGTGTAAAAATAAAAGAAAAAGGGGTTACCTTTATTCTTTAGCTATTTAATATTATAATTAAATATAGATATATTAGTAATATTATAATACCCTAGATAATATCTAGACTAAACTATATAGGTAAATATACCTTATAGTAGTATTATTCTCTATAATTTAAGTACTAATTATATAATAATCTACTACTATTAATTATATCTAATAGTATTAATCCTATGTTATTAGTATTATTAGAGAAGAAATAGGAGGTTAAGGCTATAATTATTCTAGAATCTCTAAGTAATATAATTAATTATTATTCTAGTATTTAGTA
>JAEIJG010000269.1:0-35923 GCA_037289395.1 Beauveria scarabaeidicola | reverse complement strand
CCAGCCCATGGCCGCATACATACGGATTACATACCCACGGGACTAATCTACCTTGGGACAGCAGGCCCGACTCGCGCTGCGCCCGCCGAGAAAGTCTGACCAGTGAGATGCTGACGGAACCCCTCGGCGGGCACTGGCGGCACACCTAATCTCTCTAACTAACCACAAGTTGAAGTTTCCACAACCAAGAGAAAGATTGCGGCAGGCTGCGCCTCGAGAGTTCCGCCAAGCGTTCTGTCCATTGTTTACTGATAACTTATAAGTCTATCACTTCCTGGGTCTGGTCCACCCGTCCGTGGCCCCGTTGTCCCCCAGGTCCAGGCTTGCGGCTCGCCAAGCAATTTCTCCAGGCTAAGAAGAATGGGGAATCCCAAGATTTACGCTTGGTTTTAGGGTTCCATGGCCTGGGGTTCAGAAAAATGAGTTGCATCTTATCATTCTCATGTCTGTAATTTAAATCCCCGGGTGCGTTGCATCACTTTTGAGCAGTGGGCAGACTGCAGTCGATGCTCATGGGCTGACCGCTGGACAAGCACTACCAGGGTGGCAGCTGAAAATATTCGTATATTAGACCCAAGGCAGAAAATGGGCAACAAGCGTCCTGGTCCTGCCATCCAAGGCAAGTAAGAATTTTTGCGCTAGTAGCCTGGTCAAGTGAGCTGTTGTCGCTCCAGTAGGGTGGTGAGCTGCAGGCTTGGTGTCGCCCGGTTACTACTTGTCTGACGCAAAAAGGCAAGCCACCACGGACCAAGGACAAGAGCAAAGGTGTGCATTCCAGAACTGGCTGGGGAGGGGCTAGTTCACTACTTGGCTAGTCTTTGCGTCCGTGGTGTTGTGAATTTCATGCCCCTTTGCCATTTGGTTTCTCGCCATTGGCGGGCCAAGATTGGGTGCCTGCCAACACCGCCAAGCAGAATGGTTTCGACGAGTCGAAAGAGCCTTTTTGTATACGAATAAGCAGAATGGTCTGTGCAATTCCCTCGACACCTTTCCCTCTTCTAGTTAGTTGCCCCTCGAACCCTCGGGCATTGTTAATTGTCGGCCTTGTGTGAAGGATTTGTCGGCTTTTTTGTGGGCTGTTGTGGCGGAGGCGTGGCTTGTGGTTAGCCTGGAACTACGAGGTCAGATATTCCTATAGTAAATACTAAATTCTAGTTCTACTATTACCCCGCTAACTACACTTAGTATTATATATTATAATTAACTATTATATACGTATTTTTAAAGCTATTACTACTAAATTTAATATAGAAGACCTTATAAAGTGTAAGTTTTAAAGCCTTTAGGAAGCCACTAAGGCACGTGTTATAGTAGCTATTAGTAGATAATTAGAGGCTCTTTAGCGCGCTAAAAGTATTAGAAGCCTAGCCTCTTTAGCGGCGCTAGACCTAGACCTCGCTAAGATAGCTATAGAGCTTATAGACCTAGACGATTTATATAAGCTAGGCACGGAGGCGCCGTGGGCTTACTAGCGGGCTTACTAGCGGACTAACTATAGCGCTAAGGAAGCTAGCGTTAAGGAAGCCGGTAGTGAGGAAGCTAGTAGCGAGGAAGCTAGTAGTAAGGAAGCTAGTAGCAAGGAAGCTAGTAGTGAGGGCGACGAAGACACTAAATATAAAGATAACTAAGATATATAGAGTATACTTAATAGCTAGATATATATAAATAACTAGTTAACTTAAATTAAGGAGGAAGTATAGTGACTAGTGTTACTTAAGGACTTAATTTAATATTATTATGATTTTTTATTAATTAATTATCGCGCGTTATATTAAGAGTGTTAATTATATAATATCGTAGATATAAAAAAGTAGTTACCCCGCTCTACGTATATATTTTTAGTAGTAGGAGCGGGATTAGAACTTAGCCATAGTCGCCTTATAAAAAAGCCGATAAATGCCTCACATAAGGCCGACAATTAATAATGCCCCGAACCCTCATGCATAGAGAACAGCACAAGGTGCAAGGGTTCTCCAACTCTAGATGAGGGAGGAGAAACTTAAAAAACAAGTCCACAGGTTTATCAGTGGATTCGGGCTTCCAGAACAAACGTGATCGCGCTCCACCCAGTATTACTCTCGGGGGGGTAACATCATCATCACTAATAACATGGCGTCCGCTGTCGTTGCAGAAAACGCCGCCGTTTCGCTGCCTTTTACTGCATGCAACGCAGCAACGGTCGGACCATCGGTATGCGGTGGTGTCCAGGAACCATTGACTACGGTACTACGGAGTATACCTAGTAAAATTAGATGACTCGCGGAAAGATGCACGCGGACACGCGAGGAGGCAATTGCCAGACTGAGTAGCTAACAGACGCTAAATAGATGGCCTTGCCACGGTGCCATTTTTTAACCCTGCAAATCCGGAGGAGATGGGGCTGCCATTTGTGTCTGGCAGTGTCTGCTGAGGCTGTTCTTTCTGGTATTGTCTGGGGTGCAAGTTCTATTCTCTGGGCTGTTTCAGGGGTTTCTGGAACAATGTCAACACGACTTCCTGCAGTCGCCATTTGCCGATGGAGGGCCACGCAACTCGTGGAGAGGATTCCACGATACCCCGGGTCGAAAAGAGGGACCAAAAGAAGTAGACACATGTCGTAAACATACATGGCTCAAAATACCTAATTATTTTCCTGTCTGAATCAATGCCCCCACGCAACGTCTCAGAAGGCCATTCATTTGTCACATCCGAGATGGCCACATCGATTGACTTACCAAGATTCTCTTCCCGCTTTCTAGAACACGGAGTGACGGAGATGACCAGCATACTCCACAAATATAGATACCTAGTCAGAGTTCTATGTACCAGTAGACGCATAGGAAAACCTGGGGAGCCGTCACCGCTTAGTTCGCCGACTGGTGAAACATTGCGGGTTCCATCCCCAGCAGATGTTCGCGCTTCCACAAAGCAGCTGCTGAGCCTTTCTCTCAGATTTCCAGCATCAGAGAGCAGCGAGGTCTGATGGCTATCAACTCTCTAGCGACATCATCATGGATACTACATCGCGCCCTACCAAGTACAGCAGTTGTAAATCCATACCTGCAGAGACTCCAACCGACTTTGCTGCTGCTCGAGTACGCCGCCGTCGACGGAATCTTGATCAAGTATGATCAAATAAGAAAAGTATATTTGGATGGAAAAGACCACAAAGTAACCGAACATATTATCGCAGAGGGGCGGCTAAATTCCTACTGTTGTACTATTTTGGCAGAGATCGAGAAAGTCGGCGCAGCAAACGCTGCTGCTTGCACACGAGTCAAAAAGAGGAAAAAAATTACCAACTCGCTCTCGTGGTTGGAGTACCTGATATAGTTATTATTAGCCAGTGCTTGGTACGCCGCCATCTTGACCGTCACTATCCGTATCAATTCAAGCGGAAGAACATCGACCAAAGAAACGCTTAGCAGACTGGACAAAGATGACGGAATCTTGAGTGCCCTACTCATAAACAACTTTGTGCCGTGATCGAATAGAGGAAAGCGACGTATTCTACTACAGAATCTTCAAGACAAATCTGGAAGAAACCACATATCGAGATGAATACAACTACCTCAGCATTACCCCGCGCAAGTTTGAGCCACCATTCCGTCGCAAGCAACCATGTTCGGTAAGAGACACTAGACGCCAACATGAACAGTATAAAGCTCTGAAAGAGAACCATTCAACCATCCACTGTGGCCTCTCGCCTTAGTTTTTACTCCACGATCTCGTCTAGCCCTAGTTTACTGAAGCCCTTCAAGCACTCCAATGTCAGGGGTACTATACTGCCATCAAGCTATGTAGATGTCCTGAGCGTTATGAGAGGGTCGCATCGGCTTCGCCTCGTCCAGGGTTGCACTGCCAGCCCTACCTATCCTCTGCCAGAGAAACCGACCAAGTTCGGGAGACACACTAAACGACGGCCAAGACTTGGCACATCTGATATAAAAGCCGGTCGATCCCTGGACTGGCTTTGCTCCCGAGAACTTGGCACTGTTGATCCGACAGCCGCCACTCATCTCAAGTGGCTTTGCATCCAAGACTTGGCACCCGTAAGCTGAAAAGCCGTCCATATCTTGAGTGGCTACCCACCCAAGACTCTGGGCAGTTCCATGGGTTGGCCTGTTTCCCATTTTCGTGGTCCAGAATCTGCCCTCATGCTACGTTGGCTAACTGATCACTCTGGACAGTGGGCATTCTACATCGCGACATCTTTACCAACAAGAACCATCATCACCGTGCCTACGTTTGATAACCAAAAGTTCAAGGGGATGCTAATTGACCTGGAAATGGCCAAGGATGTAAACTCCAATCAACTTCGTACTACAGGCGTGCAACTGGAACATTGCAGTTTATGGCTTATAGCGACATCTGCGGCGAGCACCACACGAAACCTTCACGACCTCTCGTCCGGTCTTGAGATTTACTCATTTACGACTTAGTCCGTTTGTCCCTTCTCCCACGGGTCAAAATGCATGATAGAAATACATTAATTAAACCAGACGCCTACTAGCCGCTGGGCACTAAAAGACAACAATCAAAGTATGCTGGCACAAAGCTCTCGTTATTCTTGCGCGAGCTTCGTGACGTTGACAATGAAAAGACAGTTCCCCGGACGAGTTCCAAAACTCACACACAGTCCAAAATGCAATTCGCAAGCTATTTACGTTGTTATAGAAAAAAGTGTTGATTTTTTTTAAGTTTGCAAATTTTTTTTCATTCATTCGCTTGATCGGCCTAGTTGTCGTAGCCCGCTCCGCGTTGCCAAGGGCTACCCGAGTTTTGCTGTCGTGCCTGGCGCGTAGGACCATTCGGGTCCAAGCTTGGGCTTGGGCGCGAAGAGGGCGATGGCGACGGCGAATTGCGGCCAAAGGAGCGCTGAGACTGGTTGTTGAGAGAGCCGAGAACGTGGCTGTGAGGCTTGGCTTCGAATTCCTCCTCCTCAAACATGCGTGACTTGTTGTCGCCACGAGCGACGGCGGCGAGGTCGTCGAGCTGGTTCGACTTGTCGAGCTGCGTGTTGGATTTCATGAACGAAGCACGGTCGTCGCCCATGTACTGGTAGCGCGAGTCGGGGTTCTTGCGGAAGACGGCAAAGGCAGTCGAGACAATGACCATGAGCAGGAGAACCAGGGAAAAGGCGGCGTTGAGGATGAAAAGGATGACACCAAAGATGCCAACGACAAGGGCGGGGGCATCAAAGACGTTGGTGTAAATGAGCAGGCAGATGGCGTTGATAAAGTTGACGACACAAATCATAATGTTAAAGGTGTTGGTAGGCTTGTCCATCCAGGGTCGGATAACGCTGGCGCCAATGAGAGCGCCGGCTTCGAGAAGGATAAAGGCAATGGCCTGGGTGATGCCACTCTTCTGGGCGACGGCGACAAAGAGAGCCTTGAGGAAGGTGTAGGCAAGCAACGGAGCGATAAAGTAGTGGCACGAGGCGCGAAACTGGATGTAGAGGAAGCCCCATTTGTTGATGACGTTGGGATCGGCGAATAAGATGTAGGCAGGATTACTGTGGTGGCTAATGGAACGGCGAGCAATGGTGATGACTTTCCAGGTGCCAAAAGCCAGGGTGGTGATTGTGGCGACAAGGAAGAAGACAGCGAGAACGACCTCGGCGGCAGAGTCGGCCTGAGTGAACTCCCAGAGGCAAAAGACGGTGACGAGGGGGAAGCCAAGCAGGGTAAGGCGGAAGATGATGCCCTTGAGGACGGTGACCCAGCCATTGCGGAACTCGAGGAAGCGGTCGCCCTTGACTGTACGCTTCTTGGCCAGGAGCTCGAGAATGCCTTTGTATGCGGCGACAGCGATAGAGGTAAAGATGACGAGGACGCAGAACCAGGTAATGCTGGTCATGAAGAGGTTGGTGGATTCAATCCTGGAGCGGAAGGCGACACGCTGAATACCGTATACAAGATAAGTTCCGGAGCCGGTCTTGATGTTGCCGCGGCGGGCAAGGGTAGCAACTTTTTCAGGGAGCAGATCGAGGCCGCGGCTAGCGAGATGGAGCCCACGCTTCTGGACCTGGACCGAGTATGTGCGAATGGAATCGAGAATGGTGGAAGGTGTACCACCAGTAGCACGCTGGTACCAAGTGAAGATGTCCTGCATGAAACCAAGGCGGATGATGCCCATGGTCCACTGAAAGTCTTGGGTCCAGGCGCGGACAATGGGAGGGAGCTTGACGGCAGTCAAACCAACCATGGCTTGGCTCTGGAAGTAGCCAAAGAGGGAGAGGGAGTTGGCGGCGACGTGAGAAGCGGCGTTGGCGTGACCAAGGCTGTTGAGGACAGCAGAGGAGATAAGGGCGAGGAAGGCGATGACAGCGGTGGCCCATTTAACACCCACGGTATCGACAGTCTTTTGGTTGGAAATGTTGGCCTCGAGACAAGCAACCTCATCGTCGCCAAGCATAACGCGGACCTTGGCGGTAGCGTCGAGATCGGGAATGGAAAAGGCGATGCCGGGAATAGGGACATTCTTGCCAATTTCAAGACGGAAATCCTGGGGCGGCTTGCCAACCTGCATGGGACACATACCCTTCAGTTCTTCGATGGTGCAGGGATCGACGGCTTTGTTGTCCATGATGGGGTAGCCATATGCCGAGACGGTGACGTAGAAGATGACCTTGCCAGAAATGGTCGAGGTGGCGGTCATGCTAATGTCGGCGAAACCAGTGTCGGCGTCATACTTGACGTTGAATAGACTGGCAGTGAAGCCAGAGGCAGCAGAACAGGTGTTGAGCGAGTTGGAGACGAGAACGCGGGATGCATCGACGGCGGGTAATAATGTGGCGGCGTAACCCAGGGCGGCGAGGCCAGCGCGGCGAAAAGACACCATGGTGGGCGGCGGACGAGGGAATTGTTGAAAGGCGAAACTATTGGAATTGCAAAAGGCGCATCGCAAGACGGTCGCGCGGCGATGGAAATGGACGATGGAAGCGCGGGGGGCGATGATGGACGAGGCAAAAAACACAAAAAGGTGTCTCTACGGCCAGATGGTTTCGGTTCGTTAGGCGGAAGTATCGGTAGCGGGTCCTCCGTCTGATTTGCGATGTGACACTTGTTGACGGATGTCTGACCGGGCGATAGGCGGCGGGCAGGGCAACAGGGGTGTTTGACAGGGTCGAGACGGGAGTAAAAACGAAGAAAAAAAAAGACGAGGATAAAGGAAAAGCGAATGGATAGGGTTGAAGCGAAAGAAAGAAAAAAGATTGTACGAGGAAGGACGAGAGGAAAAAGGATGAGCAAACGATAGGAGGAGATGGAAGGGGAACGAGAAGAAACTTGTGTGGGAGGGAGATAAACTTTTAGCGGACGAGTGGGTTGGGAGTCAACGGAGGGCGAATGAGTGAATGAGTGGCAGTTCTGCTTGCATCAAACACGTCAACAGCGATTACGAGTGCTGTAAAACTGGGGGCCACGCACTGAAAAGTTCCAATACGGACCCGCGAGGAATCATTGACGGGGGATTTTACCCAGTACAGCTTTGACGCTGCCTAGGTACTAACCTACCTTAGAAATCTCGCAGAGCTTCTACAGGGCATTTACAGGGCATTTTAGAGCAGCTTCTCGCTACCAGGTAGGTAGAAATGAATTTCACAGCGCCAATTACAGTTGATGAGTCGCTGAACATCATTCTTACAGCGCACCTTGTGCTAACCACAGACAACCGTTCTGCAACACTGGTTGACTGGAACGCACATCAACAAAGGACGCGCCAGCTCTCCGCATTTCTCACTCTTTGGATCTTCTGGCTATTTAGTTTTTTAGTAAAGTATGCCAATCCCCTTACCATGTCTCTCTCCCCTGCATCACTATTTCCCTGCACTGCCCAGTGCCCGCGTTCAAGGCCTGCTTTTGGCCCCCCAAAGCGCGTCCGAGTGTCTATTTTAAGTCCACCTGTCCACTGGCCGGCGCCGCGCTAGCCCACCTCGGCGCTGGCCTTTCCGAATGAACAAGGCTCGTGGCAATTTTGTCAATACGAGGGCGTTTAGTTAACTAATCACCGAGCACTGTCCGCGAATTTTCTCTCTTTTTTTACAGGTGCTGCGTGACTCGGCTTGACGGCTGCGCTATTGCCCGCCATAGAAGCTGGCTGCTTATTGCATTTTTAGATTACAAAACATCGAGGCTGCGGGCTCATACCTCGCAGCCGTTTTCTATATCAGAGTGCATTCATGCTTTGTGCCATCCATCTCATAAGCGGCATGGACAGCTAGTTAACTATTAGAAGAATACCTCTCACAAACGCCAACAACAATCTGCGTCATGACCTGAGACAGGCCGAGAGCTTGGTACAGTGCCGCACAGTTGCTGATCAGGGCCAATGGACACTTATTCAACACATGGTGCCAGAATACGAGACCAACCCACTAAACCGCCCGGGAAAACCGATATTCCGTCATGAACGCGTGGCAGCATACCTGTCCCGGAAACAAATGGCAACCACCTTGAACGGCAACAGTCGTTGACGAATCTTTGACTGAAACACTTGGCCAAACCCGGAAACATGCTGATTCTCGAGACCATTTATTTAATCTTCAACCTGCCAGCTTGGCCCTCCTGACATCGGCAGAACCACCCGCCGACACAGCCACTGTTTTAGCCCCATGGACCCCACTATCCCACCAGGTCACACGAGATCGCTCGTTCAAACAGATGTCTCTCAAATTCTCAATTCCCATGTTTGGGAAAAAAAGCTGTAACATGTTTCAGACGAACGAAACTGTACAATCGTTCCTTTTGTTCAAGCACATGGCAGTTTGACAGTGATGCCTTTGCCCGGGTAGCACATTTATGGCATTTCCTCCTCCGCGACTTTGCCCACTCTTGAAGGATCAATATAGTTTACACACGCTCATCTAATTACAACGTAGCAATGCCATTCTCTTGGCAAAAAAGAAAAAACTTCAACTTTTGCCAAGAAACTGTTTTGCAAGGCTGCTTTCCTCTTCTGGCAGATTCCTGTCAATAAAATGCCAGCGCGAAATTCTGCAACAGCAGCCGCAGGAGCATCACTACTCACCCTTTGCTCGGTCCTCCCATCAGACAGTCTCCGCATCTTGTCTGCGAAAAAGGGCAGCACTAGCATGACAAATTGACCCCGGATGCAACTTGCATGCGCGACTGCAACATGCAGTTCTGACTGGCACTACGCCTTGTTAGCTCAACATCATGTAAATACAGATGGCCGAGCTAAACCCAAGGCCCAAGTACAAAGTCAAAAAAGGCTACAAAAAGGACGCAGACATACAAAGGGCCGACAAACAACCGCAGGTCTTGAACGAACAGCGTTACAGTTGCCACCTACATCATCAACACATCTTGGCCTCTCTTGAAGTCAAAGGTTGCCACTTTCAACCACCAGTTGGAAATTCCAATCCCAATTATCCGTCCAAGTCATTTACCCGCACTTTGTCCTAGGCGCGGCCTCTGCTCGATCGAAATAAACTTACCAAATGTAGCGGATACTCCATACAAATCTCCGCTGCAATTGACCTTAATGTCTCATTCCTTGTTCGTCTGTTCCGCGACGATCTTGACGCACTCCTGCACCGATAGCTTGCAGAATCCTACGTCAACTCCCACCCACGCAGGGTCCTCCTCTTCTATCTTGCGCAGCCGGGCCGGGCCAAGGCCGGGCCTGCGAGACCGGTCATTGTCGAACCACGTTCGATGCCAATGGGGAGCGAGTCGATCTCCCCCATCAAACCCTCGACCCATTTTATAGGCACGGCGAAGTTCTTCATGCGACTATGGGAAGATCGGCAATACACCCCACAGCCCGTCTGTTTCACGGGTGTCCCAGTAGAGCACGGCCCGCGTGTGGTTGAACGCACGGCATGGCACCTCGAAGCCCGGCGTGGGGGACTCGCGGAACTGCAGGCCGCTGATTATGGCAACTCGCGGAGCCTCGTGGCAAACGTGCATCACGACAGTATCCTGTGCAAACAAGGAGCGGTGTTCTCGGGGGCATGTGTCGTGGCCCTTGTTCGAATATGGGTTGAGTGGCTACAGGATACAGAGTTCGCTTTCATTCCTGGGGAGCGTGTATTGCTATGTATGACGTAGCTTGGCAGGCAACTTGAATAACACGGTGACCGGTTTTAGGGATGGAGATGCTCGAAGGAGAACTCGACTAGAGAGTAGGCGCCGAGGTGAGATAGTCATTCGTGTCACAGAGACACCTTGCCTTACAGTGACATCCCATCACATTTGTGTATCTTTCATACTGCCCGGAGAGCTTGTTCGGAACGCATGAGCAAAACGTGCGCCTTGGTCAATCTGGCGTTAGTGAGGCGGGCAGCCTAGGCTAGCCAACTATACGTTGCTCATGATGATTTTGATACAAGATGGAGTTGTCGATTGAAGGTTTTCAGAACTGACAGTCCAATAATTTTCCGTAATGTGCACCTCTGAAGCAGATACGTGGTGAACATGGAAATGGCCCCCTTGGCATGTGTTGTCGCAGGCTTGTTTTAACTGCCGCCGTAAAATCCGGCGGGAGCTTGTGCGGGCGCTGAAGATCAGTCCAGAAGGTGGGGCCCCTTGCTAGCGCGGGGCAAGGCGGCGCTGCCAACAACGGAATAGAAAGAAAAAAAGCCAATGAGAAACACAAGATAGAAAAGGTATTAAAAATGAGTCAAGTATCAAAAACAAGGAACGTAATAATAATAAGAAGAAGAAGTGCAATAAAGAAAAGACGGCAGGAAAAGTGGCGGCGTTCGTCTACACCGTCAGCCACCTATCTGAATGAGCAGTTGGTAGTTTCTGCCAGGCTTTCAAAAGGCCTTGAATAAGTTATATACTATCTGCGTTTTTCTATCAGGAAATACATTTCAAATTCTTTTTCCCTCTACCGCCTTGAGTGAGTTAGTCGTCGTAGATAAGACAGGTAACAGGCCGAGATTGAGCCCCTCCACTGCTTGGCAGTGAGCAGCGGCCTTTGCAACAAGCTACCTACCTTACCTAGGTAAGCTTGCTAGGTAGTCTTACAGCGCCCATGGCCCAGTACCTAGGTAGTACTGGGCGGCTCACAGGCCAGAAGTCTGGGATAGTTGTGCATGGCCTTGTGTAGGTAGGCGTCTACTTTTAAGCGTAACAAGAGACAGTTGAACTAGGTACCTACCTGTTAACGTCCAGCCTCTATTGTCAGGTGTCCCTTCGCTGACAACGGCTGCTGCCAGCACCTGCCAAGCGTTAATGTGCCTGGCGACTGCGCCTCATGCAAGCCTCACTTCACCGAGCCACCACATCCCCCCTCCAGCGCCAACTTTACCTACGCATCTTCCACGAACCACCTCTCGTGGCGAGCAACGTTGCCATTGCCCGCTTTAACGTCTGCGCCCGCCTTCCGCGCGTGCTTCTACAGTTTCTATACTGCCATACTTTCTTGCGCCGGAATCGCTTCTCGCAACATCTGCATGTGCCCTCCATCCTAGCCCATTCGCACGCGGCGAGCCACTCTTCCTACGTCACCTTCCACCATGGCCGAAGTCGAGGCTCTGCCGACTTTTGGCGCCGAGCTCAAGGTGAGCATCCCTTCTCCAGTCAAATCTTTGTAATCTCGTCACATTGCCCAACAGTTCTTTCGAATTCGGCGGTATCACTATAGACGTATACTGACCTCTTCCACCAGGACGGGTTCAAAGGCGCAAACGCCTGGGTCGGCCACGGAATCGCATGGCTCGAAGACATTCAACAGTTCTACCGCGAGCGCGCTGCCATCGAGAAGGAATACAGCGCCAAGCTAGCCGCACTCGCCAAAAAACACTTCGACAAAAAGAATAAGAAAACATCTCAGCTGAGCGTTGGTGACACACCGAGCCTGACTCCTGGGTCTCTCGAAAGGTAACCGCTGAACCTAGTCGCGGCCACGTTGGAAGGACTCTGGTACTTACTGGCTTCATCTGCAGTGCATCCGTAACTACTTGGGCGACCCAGCTGACGACCATCGAATCCCGAGCCGCCGAGCACGACACGTACGCCAACAACCTCATTTCTCAGGTCGCCGAGCCCCTCAAATACTATGGTGGACGTTTCGAAGAGCTGAGAAGGCGCCATTCAGACTATGCCGACCACCTCACCGCCGAGCGCGACGCCTCCTACGAGCACCTGCGCAAGGTCAAGGGCAAGTACGACACTACCTGCCAAGAGCTCGAGCTCCGGCGCAAAAAGTCCGAGTCCAGCTACGACAAGGCCAAGGCCCAGAGCGCCTACCAACAGCAGATGATCGAAATGAACAACGCCAAGAACACATATCTCATTACCATTAATGTCACAAATAAGCAAAAGGAAATGTATTATCACGAATATGTCCCAGAAGTCATGGACAGTATACAAGATCTCAACGAGTTTCGCATCATCAAGCTCAATGGCTTGTGGTCGGTCGCTAGTCAACTTGAAGAGGGTCTCATGAAGCAAAGTGCGCAGATGATGCAGAGCCTCACCCAGCAAGTTGCAAGAAATTTACCCCATCTTGACTCCATGATGTACATGCGGCATAACCTCGGCGGCTTTCAGGAGCCCGTCAACAACACCTTCGAAGCCAGTCCCCTGTGGCACGACGACAATCTTATGATTGTAGACGAACCTGCAAAGGTATATCTACGCAATGTGCTAAGCAAGTCTAAATCACAGCTCGGTGAGTTACGACGCGAGGTGGATCGGAAACGGCGCGACGTCGAATCCGTCAAGAATATGAAGCAAAAAGTACGCAATGGCACAGAAAAAAAGGACGAGGTCGAAGTAGTCACCCAGTTGTTTGCGCTGCAAGAAGATTTACACGGCGTCGACCGCAAGCGGATGACGGCAGAAGTCGAGACAACAACCATTACGGCCGCTGTCGGTGACGTGACGCTTGGCGCCAATAACCACAATTTCAAGAGCCAAACGTTCAAGATCCCTACCAACTGCGATCTTTGCGGTGAGCGCATATGGGGACTGAGCGCCAAGGGGTTCGACTGCAGAGGCTGCGGTTACACATGCCATAGCAAGTGTGAAATGAAGGTACCCGCCGACTGTCCCGGAGAGCAGAGCAAAGAAGACAGGAAAAAACTCAAGGCCGAGCGCCAAGAAGCAGCCGGTAAACTTTTGACACCAGCGAATGCGGCTCTCGCACATGTGGCCGAGCTGCCAGATCTCAGTAGATCAAACACCATGAATTCGCTGAGCTCCCACTCAGCGCGCCGATCATTTTCTGGGTCGGCACTCGAGGTGCCCGCCGAAGACGAGAAACTCAGGAAACCTAGTCCGTCTCCAACTTCCACTGGTGGGCGCAGGAATCGGGTAGTGGCACCACCACCCGCAGCATACATATCAGACTCAGCCGGCCATTCCAATGGCGCAAGCGCAGAAAAGAAGGGCAAGATGCTCTACCCCTTCGAAGCCAGCGGAGACGACGAGCTTACTGTGCAAGATGGGAGAGAGGTTGTACTGCTTGAACCTGATGGTGAGTCGATTGCATCAATTAGTCGATTGTGCGGCAAAGCTAACATGAAGTTTCAGACGGATCTGGATGGGTCAAAGTTAGGGCAGGATACAAGGAAGGGATCGTTCCCGCAAGCTACGTCGACTTCAGCAGCGCCGTTCCCGCAGCGCCAGCGCGTCCGTCATCCACATACTCGACCTCGACGACCTCCTCCATAGCACCGTCGATGGGCAAGAAAAAGGGCCCTGCTGTGGCACCCAAGCGAGGCGCTAAGAAGCTCAAGTACGTCGAGGCGCTCTACGATTACACAGCGCAAACGGAAACAGAGCATTCGATGAAGGAGGGGGAGCGCTTCGTGCTCGTCAAGGAGGACCCGGGCGACGGGTGGGCCGAGGTGGAAAAGGCGGGCGTGACGGCCAGCGTGCCTGCGAGCTACGTCCAGGCCGTCTAGGAGATGTGACATGCCGTCGTGGACTTGCAGCGACGGCGAGCCTGTCAGAGTGTGCCCTTATAAATTGGCTCTTATGGCTCTTGTGGTGATTGTGGTGGTGCATGTACATACACAGGCGGAATAACCAAAAGCAAGCACGGTGTCGTCTTTTTCTTTTGTTTAGAGCAAGGGAAGGGAGGAAGCCAGCATTCTACGGGAAAGACGGGGAGCATTGCATATTAAATATTCTCGATTGTTATCCTTCCTCTGTCAGAGTACTTTTTCTCTCTTGTTCGAGTTGGACAAAATCAGTGGCATGCCTCTTCACATGCTACTTTTCTTGTTTGCTGAGGACCTTGAAAATCAGTCTTACTAGTCATTAATTGAACTTGACAACGATTGCATGAAAACAGAGAAAAGAGCCGTGAAATGCCAAGAAGAAAGAAGAAAGAGGAGTCTGTTCTGGTCGCGGCAGTAGCGCCACGCTTCTAATAATATAAACAAGATCAGAAAATATATGTGCACCAAAGAAAGGTCATGATTAAGCTCCCAAGCCTCGCTCCCTGTCCTAGGTTGGGGAGAGTATCCATCTATCATCCCTTTCCGCCGAAGAACCCTCAAAGTAAATATCCTCGTCGACTCATACCGCTCTATTCGTGTAAACAAGAACGCAGAAAAAAAAAAAATTGAAAATCGACCGTTTCTTCTTTGCGACTGGCAAAGAGCCAGATTCCTTGCGTCGCCTTTGGGATATCTAGTATTAAAACAAGTGTACAATTTGTTTTTGCTCTCGGCGACGAGGCAAAATGGAGAGCAAGTATCGATCGTGAATGTGTATGATCGAACAGGAGGTAGGTTGACGAAACAAGCAAAGGGGAAAAAAAGAAGAAAAAAAATGATGTCAAAATGAAGATGCGCTCCAACAAGCAGTGTTTCTTGGTTTCCCATTTCTGCACCGTAGATGCAGAAAGGAACAGACCAATAAAAGTACATTTCCGGTGTGGGAGCAACGAGAAGAGATGCAGAGGAGGGAAGCAAGATGCGCCCCGAGGAGCAAGATAAATGAACCATCCTCTCGGAAGCGGCTCACATCTGCCATGATGACGACGGGGCATGCCCCGTCCCGCGAGATTGTTTCGCCACTCAAGAGGATGGAAGAAGAAAGATCCTGCAGCGCCGGCTGCCAAGTCTGGTAATTTCAAAAGAGTGCATCGCACGACAAGTAAATGGAGAACAGAGACCGCAGAGACAGGTTCGGCGTATCTAGGAGCGACGGGGAAAAAAAAGAGGCAAAATCGCAGTCGAAATGTTGAGAGTGGAATGAAAAGGGGCCACGGACGAAAAGTACTCGTATCGGCGACCGGAGAAAATATCGTTACAGTTGGTTTTCAAAGAGAACCTGCAAAGAGGAGAGTGTAACCGAGTCTATATCCGCTGAAATGCTTCCTTTTGTAAACAGAGGGGGGTATGGTTGTTTTTTGCGTGAGATTCGTAATAGTGAGTACAGGCTGATCTTCCTTTTTTTTCTTTTTTTTTTTTCGTTTTCGTTGTTCGTTGGCTGGTGCGTTTTGTCAATTGCGGCATCTCTGGTCGAGAGATTGCCTAAATCATTTGTGCCGTCGGAGCGCCGAGGCCGTGCCCGCCGAGACCGTGCCCGAGACGGAGCGCATCCTGCAGTTCCGCTATTTGCGCCATCATGGCGAGCGAGTGCTGCCCCTGCTGCTCCATATCGGCCTTGAGCTTCTCATTTTCCATGCGCACGCGCTTAATCTCGTCGCGTAGCTCGGCGACCTCATCCGAGGCGGGGCCGCGCTCGCCGCTCGACCGGCGCTTACGCTTCGCGCCGCAGCGCTCGCTGTTGTCGTCGTCGGGCGAGCCTGCAGCCGAGTCGGCGGCGGCGGCGGTGGCGGCGGTAGCCGTGGCAGCCAGCGGCGAAGCGTCGTCGGGGCTTGTGTGCACGCGGCGGAGATGCTCGTTTAAGTTCTCCTGGCGGGAGAAGCCCTTGCCGGTGTGACGCTTGCAGTTGGGGTGCGGGCAGTTGACCGTGTTCTTGGGCCCGCCGTACTTGTTGTGCACCTCACGCTCGTGTCGAAGGAGGCCACCCGAGTAGGTGAAGCCAGGCAGGTTCTCGCATCCCTCGGCCGGACATCGGTAAGGGCGCTCATGCTTGTCCATGTGTTTGCTGGGAGTGTAGAGTTAGCGCGCACTGCTTCCGGCGCAAAAGAAAAAAGTCAGATCATCGGGGCTTGCTTACTTCCATTCGCATTTGCGCAAGTATGCTCGAACCTCCTCTTTGCAGTCTTCGAGCGGACAGTGAAACCTGCCATCTGCCTGCTTGCTGACGGCACGGGAGGGTTTGGGGATCGATCTTATGCGCGACGAGGGCAACGACTCCGCGCCGGGCGACGGGTCTTTGCTGTCGGGAAGCGCGGGTGACATGTCGGGCGCCGACATGGGCACTTCGAGGGGCGACGAGAAGTCTGTCGCACCGAGGTCTAGTCGAGTACCGTCGGGCCCGTCCGAAGGATCGTGCAGTAGGCCTCGCTCGTCCATGACATCGCGGTCATCCTGGAGCAGGCTGGCGTCGGCCGTGTAATGGCTGAGGTGCTCGGCAACATCGGAGTCGGTAAAGCGCTGATCGGCGCCAGGATCGTGCTCGTCGCCGATCAGGGGGTATGGTTGTTCGTGGATAAACGACCTGGGCTCGTACGCGACGCTCATGATGCCGCAAGAATGTGAGACTATTTGGCGCGACGGCGCTGAGGCTGGATAGGATAAGAGGCCGGCCCAGTTCGGGGCGCAAGGGCAACAACGGTAAGGGCAACCAGGCCGGAAGAAATCGGCGCGCAACAACAGAGAAAACGGAGGCGCACAAAGGCGGGTATAGTACAGGGGCGAAACGAGTCGCCTTGACGGACGCTGGCTTGGTGTAAGCGGCGTCGAGATGTAGCAGGTATGTGGATTTGGATCGCGACAGGGCGTGGCCTGAAAATTCTGGTTGAAAAGGATAATCAAGGCAAACATGCACAGCGTGATCGAGCTCGGTGGCGATTAGTCAGAGTTGACACGTGACTTGATTAGTCAGGGATATTGAAGGCGCGGGCTTGTCCAAAGAAGGTTTCTTCTTCTTTGCTTTCTTTGTTCTTGCACCGCCTTTGCCAAGAAGAGGAATCTCGAGGCCTTTATTACTGCCCTGAGCAAGCTAGGCATCCATCGGCCCCGACAATTCTTTTGCCGCCGCCTTTCTGCCCAAACAGGCCAGGATGTTGGTGACTCATTGGTTCTGGTCTCGTGGAAGCACCCACGAATCAGATGGGCCCGCAAGGCTGTAATACTCGTCAAACCGCCAAAGCATTCAATGCATACACCACCGTAGCAATCTAGCTCTCTTGCTGCTAGCAGTCCTCAAGTCACAAATTCATATTCAGCAGCAAATTCTGAGCTGGCCAAGTGACTCTCCATCCTATCTGCTTCAGCCTCGCGCCGTTGCCTCGACGGCGCGTGGGACAACTTGGACAAGGAATCCCCAGCTCCAGGCATGCGTGGGCCGTGGCGCTTCGTATCACCCCAACGATGTGCGATGAAATCCGTCATATATAGTCGCCAAGGATATCTTTTTAGCTAACGGCACCTGGGCTCCGCATTACTATGTGAATGACAACTTTGCATAGGTAGGCAGCTCGGCCAAACGTTATCCTCTAGAGGTTGCACGACGCAGAGGTGAATGGTGTTTTTGACACTTTTTCCCAGGATCTCTCTTCAGCTTCATCTTTCGTGATACGAGCCTCAAAACCTAATTATTTGATATGAAAGCGCCACTTTGACACATGTCCAGTCACATGCCACACCAAACACTGACACTAGACGCACTGTACGACGTTATAGGTAGACATCAACGAAAGTTATCAAGGGACACCCATAATTATATTGCACAATATGCTGCAAATATGCTAACACTAGATTCACATAAGCAGCAGGCAGTCGCAGCCTTGAGGCGAGAAGAGCAAGGCAGGCTAGGCAGCGATGAGGTATGCCCCATGCTCTATCACGGGATCATTTTTGAGACCAGCATACTGGATCAATTCTACTAGTCTAGAAAATACAGGACTTAAAAATCATTTGAGAGCGAAACTAAGTTAATCGAGGAAATCACCGATGTGGTCAGCTAGTACGCCTATGAAACAGACCTGCTACAGACCACTTTCACGAGGGCGTCTACCGCACTTTTGGTGCGTGGAAACCCCTACAAGACTACGATGATTATCCCAAAGGATGTGACATCAGGAAACTCACCACCTAGGAGCCTTTTCTTGATTTCCGCATCGCTCAAGGTGACAAATGATTCCATCCCTGTCGTAAGCCCATACATTGAGCGCTTCGTAGACTTCTTTCTACTTGAATGCGGAACAAAGTCTTGTCATCTACTGGCCACTAGACAAAGGCGAGAAAGGGTTTTCTCTCTCGCCGCCGATCCGAGTTTGGCCCGTACATCCGTTCGACAGTATATCGTTTCCGTTCAAGCCAGCGGGGACTGCGACACCCAGACGCCTCACCTTTGAGGTGTAAGCCAAATTCGAAGAGTCACGTAATAGCAGATGATTTCAGCAGGTTACCAATCACCTTCACAGTGCTGATGCAAAAATTATGATTGAGTTCTTGTCTACGGTCAAGGCGAGCAAATTTTTCGAACACCGAGTTGTGCATGGTGCCTAGTTTCTCAACGCCCACACCTATTGCAAGTTAGGCGCATGTTGAACAGAGTGAGGCGCGCGCGAAAGGAACGGAAGGAAGACAAGAAATGACGCACCAAGCAGTACAGAAAGTAGAATCCAGCCGCCGTAAAAAAAAAACAGAGTGTCGCAGTCTCGCGCCATGCTCGAGTCTCAGGCCACAGCACCGAGTTTCAGTCTGGCTGTCATACGGTGGTCAGGATGCGCCCGGCTATAGAATCAATAATGGCACAAGAGCGAGTATTGTTTCCAAAATAATTCGATATTAGATGACAGATTATAGATTCTTCATTGATCCCCGGCTTACTAATGACTCCATGGTTTGCAGATTGAGGATCTCGTCGTGTTCGAAAGCCGCGCCACGCAAGGGAAGCTTCTCCATCTTGGTGAACTAGCACGGTGGACGAGTGTAAGTTTTCGTGGCATGCACACCGTGGCCAAGATAAAGAAGAGGTTAACCCTATATTGGGGTACTTCAGCAATACTGGGTAATGCATGCCACCCGCCTTTGCCATATATCGGCCAAGGGGGCCCGAGCCCATGACTGTTGAAGACGGCGCGACACTGTGGATTTTACTGAACAGAACGCAACAAAGACATTGCCATATCAGTCTCGGAAATTTCGAAGCTACTCTGGGATTGTCATTGTAAACGCCACTAATACGCGCTACTACTAATTACCTTCTGTTTGATGGTACGGCTTAGACGAGGCGAGACCAAGAGCTGGCAGCCGTGCTTAGCTTGAGCTGGAACGGTGCATGTGTGTTCAACTGGGAAGATGGAGAGGACCACAAAAACCGGGTTTCTTTCGATGTTGTTGCTCATGTGTCTGAAGGGATGAGGGATTGGGACCAACTACTCATGGGCACGACGCACGAAGGGTGCGATTGAATTCAGCCTTGTGCAGAGCATAAGTTACCTTGCCTTGGTGAGCGACTGGCTGTGACAATTCAGTGCCGCAAGCCAGAAATTCTCGAAGGCAGTGGGGTATATGTGGAAATCTATTTGGCAGATTTGATCAATTTTTGGAGCATCATCCGTGGCCATGGTCAATCTTGCGGCCTGTTATTGCCCACGGCTACCCGTGTAAGTGGTGTTCTGACGAGGCTTTGGGGCCGCTGCAAATAACATCACCAAGGCTACCATGTTGAAAAGCGTAACTGCAAGGTTAACGCCTGTTTAAAACTTTTCCGACAAGACGCCTCAGCCAAATAGAAAGTCGATCGGTCCATCTTCCCTCAGCTTTGATCAGGCTACAACTTAGTTATCTCGAAAAGCCTGCCGCAGCTGTGGCTTTGTGTGCACAATACCCCCCGGCAAAGAAAGCAAGGCCCTTTTGCAGGTCATTGCGTTTTGAGCATGATCAAAAACCTAAGAGACTGTCAATCCCAATATTGCATACTGTGCAAACAGGTTGATCTTTATTGGGCAGTTTGGGCCTGTGTATCTGCTCGGCCAAGGACAATGAAGAATTAGGCGATCAATTTCTGCTCGTCCACCTCGAATGAGCACGATGCAATGATAAAATGGTCCAGCATTGTAGTAGTTTTTGAGTGTCTCGGAGCAGCCCATGCATTCAACATGATTCTTGAGAGCGCTCTTGAAGCCGAACTATCGAGAGCATACGGAGCATGATACCATGATCAACAAAGAGCCCACAGCAGGAAGTTGGATGCTGAAAGAAACGACAAAGGATGCGCTGATTAAATCATTGCTATGATTAATCTCACAGCCCCGCAGAGTCATTCACATTCTTGGTCGTTTGCACACAACAAAACGGGACACACAAACCAGGCTTCCCATTGGCCATCATTCAGAACGCTTCGCAGCTTTCACCACTACGAAGTGAAAGATGCCCCGATTCACTACATTTACTAGTGGTCATTTACTTTGTTCCAATCTGAGGCGCTTTGAGCGGCAGGCAATTAACCGCTGGGCAAAGTTACTTGCTCTGAAGAAGTCCCAGTCACTTTGCTAATCCTTCCGTACTTATATCTGCACTATCCCATCTCAAACAATAGTACCGCTCTCCCAAACAGGTCTGACCAATCTCAGAATCTCGTTTCGCTCTATCATTTCGACACTTTGGTGCCACTTCTCTTCGCACAAAAGTTTTCAAGCCATCAAACCTCAAATCCTGCTCGATTCCTCCATCAGTCAGGATGGCAACTCCAGCCGACGACAAGCAGGGAGAGCTCTTGACTTCCCCTGCCCGCCTTCGCAAAATCGACCTACTTCGCGACAAAAACATTGGAGCATATCTGCCGCTTCCCCAGCTTGTTGCGGTTGGCGACCAAAGCTCTGGAAAGTCTTCTCTCCTCGAAGGTTTGACCGGTATTCCATTCCCTCGAGGCCAGGGTTTGTGCACTCGCTACGCCACGCAAATTACCCATCGCCGTGAGAGTAAGACTTTCATCAATATCAGCATCATTCCTGGACCAAATGCTTCTGAAGCTGAGAAGCTGAGCTTGGAGGAATACCACAAATCGGTTTCGACAACTTCTGAACTGAAAGACCAGTTGTCCAGTATCCTGTTGGAAGTCAACGAGCGCATGGGGATCCGCACTTCTCAGAACCCGAGAGGCACCAAGACGTTCACTGAGGATGTCTTGAAGATCGAGAAATGCGGTCCAAACGAGGACTACCTTACCGTAATTGATGTTCCTGGTCTATTTGAGGACACCAAGCACAACTCCACAACCGAGACTGACAAAACAATGGTGCAAAGTATGGTGCGCAAATACATCTGCGATGATCAAACCATCATCTTGGCCGTTCTCCCTTGCTTCGTCGACTTCGCCACGCAAAAGATTTTGGCTTTAGCGGAGGAGTATGACCCCACTGGAGAGCGCACTCTTGGCATTCTCACGAAGCCCGACTTGCTTACTGAGGAAAGCGGCAAGAATGTCGTTTGCAGCTTAGTCAGAGGCGAACAGAGGCCGCTCAACCTTGGCTATCACCTTGTTCGAAGCCGAGGAGGAGACGATGAGGGAAACGCTTTTAGCGACGAGGCGAGAGACAGGGTATTCAAAAAGAAGCCCTGGTGCACCCTCCCGAGAGGTAGACTTGGTGTTGTTGCCCTTCGTCAGCGCCTGCAACATCTCCTGGGCGAACTCACAGACAAGGCATTTCCAAAGCTTCGTTCGAGGACTCGAAAACTTCTTCGCGAGGCTCAAGAACACTTGGCCGATTTGGGTCACTCTCGTCAGACAATGAGGGAGCAACAGCAGTTCTTGGTCAGCATTGCCAGCGAGTTCCAGCAGCTGGTTCGCGCGGCCCTGAACGCAGATTATTCATCCAATCCGGTGTTTGGGGCCGATAAATTCCGTCTGATCACGAATGTTCTAAATGCAACCGACGATTTCAAAACGAATTTCACTGCATACGCTCATACATACCAGTTTAATCCGGCCAGTGAGAAAGATTCGGCCACCCCTCAGACTGGAGTTGCCAACGAAAAGACGAAACTCGAGCTGTTTCCTGACTTGGACGGTGTCATTCTGCGTAAGTGCGGCCACAGTATTCCAAAGGATGGAATCATGAAATGGATCAAGAACTTTTATCGACGCTCTCGTGGAAACCAGCTAATTCCGTTGAATCCCATGTTGTTCTCGAGTGCTTTGCGGGAGCAGACCACGGGATGGACTGCACAGACTGTCTATTACGTGAGCAGAATAATTTACACAATCCATCAGTTTCTAGTCGGTGCTCTGGAGGTTGTTTGCTCGGATAAGAAAGCCAGAGAGGAGATCTTGTCACAGATCTTGGACACTATTCTGGCGAGGTACACAACTAGTCTGGAGCAAGCGAAATTCCTGGTGAACGTCGAGAGAGACGCTCACCCTTCTACTTTGAACGAGATATTTCTCAGCAAGCTGGCCGATCTTCAGAGTCTTCGGGCGAGAAGCAAGCTTACTGACAAGACGAAAACCTTTCACGTTCCCCACACAGGCAGACAAAGTGAGGAGGTCATTCCTATGAACGATCTCCTGTCAACTTTACGAGACAAAGATGGCGGAAAATACATTGCCGAGGAAATTCACGATTTGATCCAATCCTACTACGAAGTGGCGCGTGACCGCTTCATTGACGCCGTCTACCTTCAGGTAGTCACCCATTGCCTGGTTTTTGGAGGGGAGAGCCCTCTGAGGTTGTTCTCAGAGGGGTGGGTGCTCGATTTGGAGCCCGAAAAGCTCGGCGCTATTGCTGGAGAGTCTTCTCAAAAGCGAGAGCGGCGCGAAATGTTGGCCAAAAGAATCCAAGACCTGACTGATGCCGTGGCCATTCTTCGTTGAAGAGCTGATTGGCACGGTCGACAGCCGGCGTGGCGAATGGGAATTAGGACAACTGGAAGGGCAGAAGGAATTAGCAAAGAGGACACAAGGTTTATTCATGATCAACGGCAAGGTAAAGGAAGAGAAGAAGAAGAAAAAGAAAAGAAAAATGCAGAGACAGACTGAATATCAGGCAAGAATTAGATAGCACCAAGAGTTTAATCATCGATTTTGAGTGAATTCATGTGGCTGCCAAAAGACCAAGACGGAGTTGTGGTTCAAGCCCGTTACGTAATGCCCAGAAGCAGGCGTGTTTTGATGTTTTTAAATATCACATCTTTTTGAGTAAATATTTCATGAAAATTCTTGGTAGATGTGCTCTGCGTAGGCCGCCTGCGGCCTAAGGTTCTTGGTGGAATCAAGCCGCGGGGTTTTTTAGCTCCTGCCCCGAACAAGCGACAACCGACTTCCGACATCGTTCCCTCCGAAGGCTGAAAACCCTTCTCGTGGGCGCGCATCTAGTTTGATCCTGTCCTGCTTCGCTGCTGCAATATTTCATCTCAGCTGTATTGATATTCGGAACTCAAACCTCGTCAGCCCGCAGCAGATATCCTAGCAGCAGTTCTGCGGGCTGCTTTCCCGCAGAAGCGACTTCAACCGGTCTTTGCTGCAATCGCCATGGAGCACTCACCTCATCCTTCAACGCTTCAGCTTGGCTTCGATGGCGCCAGCATATCTGCACCAGCGTCTCCTAGCAAGCAGCTTGTCGCCAGAGCGGCTGCCAGTGAGCCTGTAGATTACGATGTCGAGACTGTTGAGCGGGTTTATCGGTAAGCGCCAGATTCTACCAACCCCAGGATGAAGATGGCGTTCAACTAATGCGATGTAATAGAAAGATTGACATGCGAATCATTCCAGGTAATTTCCAATTCAACATGATCTTCGCCCCCTATCTAACAACTACAGCCTTTTGGATCCTCTACTTTCTCTGCTCCGCCATTCGCTCCAACATCGGCATCGCTCAGACCATGAATATCGACAAGGGCCATGATCTTGTCACGGTCCTGGGACTGAGCCCTCGCGATCTTTCTACCGCACTGGCGCTCTTCTACGTATCCTACGTCATTTTCGATTTTCCATCCAATCTCATCATGAGCAAACTTGGCCCTCGCGTTTGGATGGCCCGCATCGTCTTTGCCACTAGTGTTGTCGGCGCATGTTTTGCTGCCGTGCACGATGCGTGGAGCCTAAAGCTGCTCCGATTCCTCCTCGGACTGGTCATTGCGGGTATGTGGCCTGGAATGGCCTTTTATCTGACGCTCTTCTACCCACCGTCCCGAACCGCCAAGCGAATCGGCATGTATTTCACCGCTTCCCAAGTCTCTGCTGCCGTCGTGGGTCTCGTGTCGGCCGGATTTCAACTCATGGATGGCACTGCCGGGCTCGAGGGCTTCCGCTGGATGTTTCTGATCTACGGCTTGGTCGGTCTGGTTCTTAGTGTGATCCTTATTTGGTGGCTGCCTGATCGACCACTTCCTCCTGGTCAAACCAGGGAAAAGACTGGCCTGCTCAAGTGGCTTCCCGCAACACCAGAAGCCCTCACTGGTGATGATGCGATTATCCACTACCACGATCTCAAGCGCGTCTATCACGCTCGACCTTGGGGGATGAAAGATCTAGGCCTGGTGCTTCTGGACTGGCGACTCTGGCCTTTGACGCTTATGTACTTTGGTGTAGTCGGTGTTGGTATTGGCACACAACTCTATGGCTCAGTCATCATTCGCGCCATCCGCCCCAATGCTGGTGGCATTGAAATTAGCTTGCTCTTTGCCCCTATCTGGATTGTGAGCGATACCGTCACGCCTGCACTTTGCTAGCTGTAGCTGACCTCATTTAGATGGACCTTATTGCGATCCTTCTTGTAACTCCGGTTTCTGATCGATTCCACAAGTATCGCGCCTTCTTCTTTTCCGCTGCCGTCTGCATTCAAATCGCTGGCCTTCTCATGACTACCTTTGCTCCCGGCTGGGCACGCTACGGCGGTCTGTTGATGGTTGGATTTGGTCTTGGACCAACCGTACCTATTTGCATGGCTTGGAGCTCGGAAATCTTCCAGCGCCGCCATGGTGAGGTTGGTGTCGCTGCTGCTACCGCGTTGGTCTCTGGCCTGGGTAACCTTGGTAGTGTCACTACTACCTATGCCTTGTACACCGGTTGGCCGGAAGATGCCAAGCCCGGACCTCGCCAGTTCCGCAACAGCAATCTCACTATGATTGGGATTCTTTGCATGAGCATCCTCAGCGCCTTCACCATGGTAATTTTGCTCAAGTTTCTGGGAAATTCGCCGAGCAAAAAGCTTTCTGAGGGTGATTCTACTAGCGACTTTGAAGATGGTGCTGCCAGGCGCGAGCAGCAGCAACGCGGATTCGGTCGATTTGGTCGCAACGCGACGTCGCAGGCGTAAGCCTCTATCTAAAGCACGCACAAAGGCCACGCAACTCTCACTAATTGCCGTGACTGGCGGTCATATATTTTTTTATTTCTTTTACGGGCAGTCTGACTACCATTCTCCTTGCTACCATTCACCTTGAAATTTGAGATTGCGCGCCGATTGCGCAATGTTGCATGGCTGATTACTGCGACAATGCTTCTACGCTATCGAAGACGATCAACTCGCTACATTGCTCTACGAGCGCTGCGATTCATCCTACCCTGCATTGCATTCTATGATACCCATTCGCGTTTATACCCGCTGTCTTACGAGTATTCTTCGACTCTTGAATATTTTTCTCGCCGGCGACAGTGCTGCTACGCCATCGCTGGGACGGCGTGTTTGGACCGAAGCCAAGCGCCGACGACAATGCTGGAGCGCTATCGTCCGGGTGGCTTCGTGGGCGTTTTGTGATTTTCTTCCCTGTTTTTCTTCTTCTCATCAGAGAGTATGTTTTTTCAATAAAACTATAGAAGCAATTATGAAATAAGGCAGGTGTCCGTGTTCGTGACTTGCAGAGCTTGCGGCCATTGTGGCGAGCCAGTTTAGTGGATGTCGCCATTGATTAGCTCTGGAAGCCTCAAGCGAATGGCCAATGGAAAGTCAGTTTACCATGGCAGTCTTGTCATGAAATGATAGCTCCTGTCGAATAGTGTGACTATCTTTGTGTTGATTTCTCACCGAGCCCTTTCCACTGTCCGGCTGCACCACAATTGTTATCCGCCTGGAGCTACAACATGCGCCAGTCAGTTGAGGGGCAGCGGCGCCATCTTGCCGTATCCAACATACCTATCGACAAACGCCGTCTTACGAGCAGAAGAGTTCTTTGCACAAGAAAAGATGAAATTCGGGCTTAACTATGATAAAAACATAGTACCCAAGTGGTCGCAATATTACATTGACTACAATGGGCTGAGAATGCAGCTCCGGGCCAAGACCCAGTGTGGCGAAAGCATCAAAGGTACGCGGCCGGCCAGGGGCAACAGCGTGCCGCCTCTCTGACGCTAGGTTAGAATTGAGCAATGAGCTCGTCGCCGAGATTGAACATTTTAAAGATTTTTACATCAATGCCAACGCGGTACTCGGTGCAAATGGCGGCGCAACGGTTGAGCTAGACGACGAGGGACAGCCGTCTGCTAATGCAGACTCGGGCGATCCGGTAGCCGCTTCTCGTATTTCGTCCTCTCAAAGCATGACTGGCACCTATACTGCAGACGACCGCAATGAGCTTGGGAAGTTTGGAAAACTTAATATTATTGCGATTCGAAGGCTTCTTGACAAGTTTGCGGCTACCGGCCAAGCCACGTCGCACGACCTTTGCCGCGCGGAATCGGAGCTAGAGGAGTGGGCTGGCGAGAGTCTGAATTTCGACAACCGTCCACCAACTGACATCGCGGTGCGCCTAAATGATACTGTAGCGTCTCTCAACGGGCGTGGTGCTGGTGAGAAGCCACCTTCTGGCTCTTTGAGAGTGGTTTCCACGCCTCGAGATGACATCGACCGGTTTCTTGCGCCTCAATCTCTTGAAAGTTTTCAACTCCTTTTGGAAAGTCGTTCCAAGAGGCACTCGACCTCTGGTATGGATTCAGACCAGGGTCAATTTTTCGGTAGGCTGCTTTGCTTGGTGGCCAGCTGTCGCCCAAGTAGCTTCATCGACGCCATCCTGAAGCATAACCCTGATATTGGCGTAAAAACATCTCGCGGTGAGTCGGCTCTCTATTGTGCCTCTCAGTCCGGATCATTGTCAGTCGTCCAGTCAGTTGTCGAATACTGCCGTAAATCCGGTGAGAGCCTGGACTCCGCCGTACCGAGGACGGGATGGACACCGCTAATGGTGGCATGCGCAAAGGGGCATGCAGATGTCGCTGCCTACTTGTTGTCATCCGGAGTTGATGCGCAAAAAGTCGACGTGTTGGGCTGGACCGCCAGAGAGCATGCTGCCTATCGCGGGCACCTTGACATTGCGTCTCTTGACGGCTTTGCATCGGCCAGCATGGCAGACGGCGCACTGGCAGGAAGAGTCAGCTTCACCAAGGAGACTGCGCACAATACCCTGACTCCTGACAAGAAGGCCGTTATTGTCACGCTTGGCAGCATCCAAGGGGGTCATGATAGAAAGACCCTGAAGCTGAAGCACCAAGTCGGTGGAAGCGACAGCGTTGGCCTTGTGTCCAAATATCTGGAAATCATCATCAATGGCGCTGATTGTGCCTCAAAGTTTGTGCAGCTTCCTCTTTGGGAGGACCAAAGTGTAAAGCCTCTGGTGGGTAAACTGGACTTGGGCGCGCAAGTACAAGTAACGGTGCGACTCTGGGATAATGGCGGCACTCGGGCCCTCAATAGGACACTGGCAAGCAGTGGTACTGTTTTTCTGAGCGACGATTATGCCAGGCTCGGTGCCTCGCGAGAGAGCATGCTTCGAGAGACGGCTGTCATCATGCTTGACAAGGAAACTATGGAGTTCTCCGGCACCGTGCTGATCAGCTACGTGGTTGCGACCCCTTTCGAAGGTCTGGATAATCATGAAGCGGCGAGCTACAAGAGAACTTCCGGTGATCCAGTACGGTTAGTCGGCCATCGAGGTATGTGTGTCAATGTATAGTCCAAACTGGCGCCCATGCTGAATAGTTTGTTTACTAGGTCTCGGCCAGAATACTGCGGGAAAGTCGAACCTGCAAATTGGAGAAAACACAGTCACAGTATGTAAACGTCCGCTATTGACAAACCCATTTACTAACAGTTAAAGTCTTTTCTCTCCGCGTATAGACTTGGAGCTCCATTTGTAGAGGTAAGGCGCCGAACAACGAGCACTTGACCTGCCGCTGACATGATCTAGTTTGGTATGATATTCGGTCAGTCACGAAGGCTCGATGCTAATGCCAGCATAGATGTGCAGATCACCCGTGATCTTGAAGCCGTAATTTATCACGATTTTTCTTTCAGCGGATCAGGATCCGATGTGCCGATTCACGACATCTCACTCGCGCAATACAAGTACGCGGGCGATATGCAGAACCCTAGCGGTGCGTTGCTCCTCGAAGCGGGCACGCAGAGACCACGCGCTTTCTCCAGTGGCGAGGATTCTTTGTTGAAAGCATTGCAAGCACAAGAGCGCCTGCGGTGCACTGTCGACTTTGATGGCAAGGGCTTCAAGGCCAATATCCGGGGACACTCTATCCAGGACGCGCACGCCACTCTGGAAGAGCTCCTGGCGACTCTGCCGGAGGAGATTGGTTTCAATATCGAGCTGAGTACGCTGAATGACTCTGTGCCGGTCTTGTGAGGTGTGCTAAAATGAAGCAGAATATCAGCGACTCCACGAAGCGGTGGAAGCAGGGGTGGCTTCCGTCACCATTGACATCAACACCTTTGTCGACGTGGCGCTTGAAAAGATTAAACGACTCGCGGGTCGTCGACCGATCATTCTCTCTTCTTTTACACCTGAGATTTGCATCTTGCTCAAATTAAAGCAAAATGCATATCCCGTCCTGTTTATTACGAATGCGGGCAAGCTTCCAATGATGGATAAGGAGCTGCGGGCTGCAAACCTCCAGATTGCATTAAAGTTTGCGAGATACTGGCAGCTTTCCGGGCTGGTGCTTGCGTGCGATACATTTCTGCTCTGTCCCCGGCTGATTTCTCTCGTCCGAGATGCGGGACTGGTGTGCGCTTCGTACGGCCTAGGCAATAATGATCCAGCGAATGCAAAGGTCAGTGCCAGTCTTTGAGGATGCGTGATGCAGGATACATGTGCCAACTGACGACTTGATAGATGCAAGCTGATGCTGGTATCGACATTTTAATAGTGGATAAAGTGAAGCTCATTGCGGACGCACTGGGAAAGCTGCCCTTGACAGAGGAGTGAGCAGGGCTCTATTCAGGGTGTAACGCGGGGAGGCGGGCTTGTACAAAGTCACGAGGGAGAGGCTCGACAGTGAATGGCATCCCACTACTTATTTCAGACATGTTTCTGTTTTTGTTCATAAAACAAAGCCATTTTGTCGTCGGGGTGCAACGTTATACCCACACAGCTATGTTGACCCTGCTGATCTGGTCTTGTGATCAGCAGCAGGGCCAAGAATGTCGCGGGGGCTAGCACAAGTCTGAGTTTTCTCGACAGTGTTCTTGGCAATGTAGCATAAAAAATTCCGAGCGTATGGGGTCATGCGTTAATCTTCTTGGCTGATTCAGTGCCAGGGTTCGCTTGGCGAGTGTTCGGAGAAGCAGCCGTACATATTTGTTCTTGCGACGTGCTGGTCGGAATTCAGGAACAACAATGGCTCAAGTTGGGGAGCTCTGGCCAAAGTTCTGATCAGTATAGTTAGCGACTGACCAGACTACCCATTATGTCTCGGGGATCCTCCACACTCTTTTGATATCGTTGTGGTGGGTTACATTGCAGAGCATTGCATTGTGTTTTCTCTCTTTCGTGCTAATAGTGGCGTGGAGGAGGGGTAACTACCTCAACTTGCTGGTGGCATCTGGGCTGGCTCGGTTGGCGAAGACGAAGCAAAAAGAATCCAATAGCTGTAAACAACTCCTCTAGTTATCGATATGGAATTTTTCGCGCGACAGGGAAAATTCTTGCCTGTTGGATGTGAGTTTGGTTCGGCAGTTGGCGGACCGCGCTGGCGCGCAGGTGGCAGGTGATGAGCGCGCGTTTGTGTGGTGCCACTCGGTACTTGACCTCGACAACCATATTGATCCGCATTCCCAGCAGCGATATCATGTGCTGCCACAAGTTCATCGGATGCAGGACAGCACCAGTCACGATTTATGCATACAGACTCTTGTTCTACCGGCCCCAAAATGCTACAGGCAATAAACGTTGGCGATGTCGGCAGGGCGGCCTTCTCGGGTGATTGGCCACGCGTTTTCTGGAGGCGATGTGCTAACTAGTGATAATTACAGGCCACTGCGACTTGATTGGCCTCATTCTACGCCAAGAAAGGATATCCAAGCTGTCATCGGCCTCGAATGGCTCATCTCCAGGTCCCAAGGCGCGATGGGCTGCTAATAGCGCCTGAATAGCGCCGTGCGTCGCGCTACCTTTGATGTGCCTGCCTGTTCTAAAATATGCCATCGCCCCCCGATTTGGTCGATCAGCCAGCGGCTTGACAATACCCATTCGCCATTCCTCTGCTTGACATGTTTTAGCCATTGTCGTCTACTTAACCCCGGATTGCCGCCAAGTTTATCGTGTCTCATTGCCGGTATTGCACGACCTGGCCAGGGCGCACTGGCGGTGAACTCAATCAGCGCCAGCTATTCTCGCGACAACCCCGAGCTACATTTTCCCAAAGTCAAATGTAAAGTTGTGCTCGGTAACACGACAGTCGCGGAGACCGACAATGCACTGCAGTAGAGGATTTTGTCTGCCGGGAACTCATCGCTACACCACATCAAGCGCTTCGTGCACCACCGCAACTCTCGGGCATCACGCGGTGCTATTACAAAATGATGGGGAAGCTGACCTTTCTCTGCTTCTCCCAATTAGGCTGTTGGTAACAAGAAAAGCAGGCGGCGCGATCGCCGCCGCCACCGTTACCCCACTGGGCTGTCTTGGCTCTCTGCCGGCGCCGAGACCCAGCCTCTCCGGCCAGGTTTCACTTACACCACATGAAGCGGGTACTGGTATGCTCTTACTTCTTTCTTCCCTTTGGGTTAGCCATGTAGCGGCTAGTGTGTTCCTAACTATAACTAGTGCCTGCAGTCGGTGTGTTTTGATGCCATCGCGTCGCGGTGTAAGTGAGGGAGGGTCCTGATGTTGGACACGACGCGGCTCTGCACATGCACCTCATCTCAAAGTGATGGCACTGGGCAGACTGCATAGGCCCGACTAAATATACCCCAGACTCACATCCCCTCACTCATGCGTACCCCCGCTTTTCGATCATAAGTTCGGAAAGAATATGTAGTCATGAGGACGACTCCGTGAGACGCCTACCAATCCCGTGTCAGAGACAGTGTACGACGAGGGGTCTCCGATTCACAAATGACGCCACGCCCACGATCAATTTTTAACATAAATTAGTTCAACGGCCACCTGCCGTTGCTACCCCTGCTCTGGTCCAGCACACTGCATCCCTCAGACATTTAGCTGCATCATGAAGCTTCTGCGAGTCGTCATTGCCGCCTTGCTGGCTGTCGTCGGCCAAAGCGATGCCAAGTCAACCTTTTCGCCCGCTCGCCCTCCTGCGGCTCCTCTTGCTGTTCGATCTCCATATCTCAATGTCTGGCTTAACGGACGAACTGATGGTGGCGAGAGCGGTATTCTCCCGAATCAATGGCCTCGCTTCTGGACGTAAGTGTAAATGAGTATCTGTATTTTTGACCATATATCAAGTCACTGACGTTTGGCGTGTGGCACAGCGAGGGTGTCCAAGGCTGGCAAGGCTTTATCAAGGTCGATGGAAAAACATACAATTGGATGGGAAACCACCCAAGCACCGACTTTGCCGAGCAAACTGCCCAACGCTACACGTCCACCAAGACCGAGTTCGTCATGAACGTCGGCGGCAAGGTTGAACTCACTGTCTGCTTTCTCTCGCCCGTATTTCCCGACGATCACAGGCGCCAGTCAATTCCTTTTTCCTACATGAATGTGAAGGTAAAGTCTATCGACGGTCGCGCCCACTCTGTGCAGATTTACAGCGACGTCTCTGGAGGCAAGTACAAGGCGCAAGCAGGTATGGCGTATTTGATGGACTAACACAAGTGGCTTTGCAGAGTTTGCGTCTGGGGACAACCGCGCCATTATCGAATGGGAACACCAAAAGGGGAACGGTCTCCGCTCGCACCGCTTTTGGCGACGAAACCAGGATATCTTCAACGAGGCCAATGACCAGGCTTCGTGGGGCAATTGGTACTGGACCACAAAGGAACAGCGCGGTGTCAGCTACCAAATTGGTCAGGATACTGTTGTGCGCAGCCAATTCTCGAACAACGGCCATCTAGACGGCAGCATTGACAGCCAGTTCCGTGCTGTTAGTGATCGTTGGTAAGAGAACCAGATGAGTGGCCAGCAACTACAATAAATGCTGACCGTGTACTTTTCAGGCCCGTATTTGCACTTTCTCGCGATCTCGGAAAGGTTATAGGATCTGTCACAACCCTCTTCACTATCGGTATTACCCAGGACGAAACCATCCAGTACCACGGCATTGGAGAGAAGAAGGGTCTCCCATCTCTCTGGAAGGACTACTTCAAAAATGACGCTGAGCTTGTCAAATTCTTCTACAATGATTACAGCTACTCTTCTAGATACTGTCTGAAGCTCGATCACCGCATCGAGACCGACTCCGAAGCTGTCGCTGGCCCGGAATATGCCACTATCACCACTCTGGCTCTCCGCCAGTTCTATGGCGCCATCCAGCTCGTGGGAACCAGGGACAATATCAAGGTCTTTATGAAGGAAATTAGCTCGAACAGTGATATCCAAACTGTGGATGTCATCTTCCCGGCATTCCCTGCCATGGTATATCTCAACCACGACCTCATCAAATGGAGCCTTGAACCCCTTTTGGAATATCAGAAGAGCGGTCGCTACCCCAACAAGTGGGCTGTTCATGATCTCGGCCGATATCCCCGGGCCCTCGGCTACGACGACGGCAACGACGAGCCGATGCCACTGGAAGAGTGCGGCAATATGCTCATCATGATGCTCGCCTATGCTCAAAGGTCCGGAGACAACGGGTGGCTGAAGGAAAACTGGGATCTGCTCACGCGATGGGCTGAGTACCTCATCGAGGATGCCAAGATTCCTGCGCACCAGCTCTCGACTGACGATTTTGCTGGCCAGCTCGCCAACCAGACCAACTTGGCCATCAAAGGTATCATCGCTTTGGAGGCCATGTCGGAAATTGCTACGCGTGCCGGGCATGTCGATCAGAAGCAGCACTACAGTGATATTGCACATGAGTACTACAACTTCTGGTCCGAGCATGGCATTAACCACAACTCATCGACTCCTCACTCGACGCTGGCGTACAACGATATGGAGAGCTACGGCCTGCTGTACAACCTCTGGGGTGACAAGGTGCTCAAGCTCAACTTTATCCCCGAGGAGATTTACAAGATGCAGAGCGCGTGGTACCCACACGTGGCCAACGAGTACGGCATGGTGTTAGACACGCGTGGGACACTGACCAAGACAGATTGGGAGATTTTTGCGGCATCGATGTCGGAGGAGTCGACCAAGATGCAGTTTGTCAGGCTCATTGCCAAGTGGATCAATGAGACCAAGACCTGGCGAGCGTTTACAGACCTGTACGACACCAAGGATGGCGGCTATCCGCGCGGCATTCAGTTTACTGCGCGACCGGTGGTCGGTGGCCTTTTTGCGATACTTGCTCTACAATGAGGGAAGAAACAACATTGTTCGGAGAATGAGTAAGATATACTGGAGGATGAAGCATTGATTATTATTTCTTTTGTGTTTGGATGGCAGACGGCGGCCAAGATAGGCGGAATATGCCGTGGCGATCGCACACGCGCTCAGCGCTCACAGAATTGGGGAGGCTTGTTGCTTTGCTTCGCTAAGATGGACCACGCACTACGGGTTTCTTATCTGCATTGTACAATCCGATTTCAAACGTATGAATTGAATACTCGCTTTTGACTATCACTTGATTATTGAATGGGCGTGTGCTTGGACAAGTTTGCTGCCCAAAAAGGAAGCGCTGCATGTCATGTGGGATCGTCCTGCATTATATTAGCCGTAGAATCCGGCTAAACAAAGACGAGGGCGGTTCATCGACCATTGTTTATTATCAGTAGCTTCAATGATACTCTACCCTCAATCATCCCAATTCGGATCGTTGTACTCGGTACCAGTATTGGATCCATTCTCCTATTGAGAATTGGACCCTAGGCTATGCAAGGGTAGGTACTAACGGGTCTCTACGCGAAAAGATCCGATTCTTCGTTTCGGATCGACTTTCTTCTTTCCACCAGTCGGCCCTTCGACTGTCAGGCTCGGGTTGCCATTTGGCCAAGTATCACTGCGGTAAAAGGTCAGCAGCAACACACACGCACACGTAGCGCAGCCATGCGATGCTGTTCATCACTTACGCCCAACATTTGAGGGTCACACTACGGCCTTTGATTTCAATTCCCTGGATTTTGCTGTGAAATGGTTAGAAGTGGGGGGTTTGACGAAAGGGATCATGTACTTGCGGAGAGCCGTCCAGGGTGAAGCTTGTGGCGAGTAGGACGTCCATTGGGCGATCTCTGCCGTTGTCAACGTCCCATTTGACCTGTTTTTTTTTTTAGGTAAGCTACCTGTGCAACATGAATTATAGTCTTGGATTTTACATGTCGACATACGTAAACAGTTTCCTGGGGGGTAGGGCCATCAAAGACCTCCTCGCTGATGGCTGGAGGCTCTGGAGCAGCAGTCGTCATGTTGGAAGATGTACTAATGGGTTGATACTGCTCGAGAAGAAGTTGGTCGAACGTCAAGATGGGGAAGATGTTGTGAGTTGCAAATCAATTAGTAGGAGGGGAGCCTGAACTTTTATTTGGCAAAGTGACTTGCTCTAACCTATGTCTATTTCCCTCATCAACGATCCAGTCCCAAACCCAGCTCCCGCGTCTACCCCGCTCTTGATGTCCAGTTCCGTGTCATTGTAATTTATTGTACGAGCCAAAGTAGTCCTTTGTGGGTTGCGCAGCTGCGGACTTGAGCGAATTCCTCATACTTGCAGCCAGAAGCTAACATCAACAAGTCGTGGCGAAGCAGTGGCTAGAGTAGGCCACATGCACAACCAGAAGCTGCACGGAATACCGAGAGCTACAGAGTTTCAAGCCACGTTGTGAGAGCCATCATTTTTCGTCCAGTAACACTCATTTTACAGAGAACTCTCTTGTCTCAGATAGTCTCAGGACACGGGAGAAAGGCTGAAAGTGATTAATAACGCATGAAAGCGGACTTGCAGAACTCAGCTGCAAAGCTCCAAGCCACAAATTCACAACGGTTGTTTCTGTGCAAGCTGCCGGCGCATTCTCCCGCACCTAACAAGGCCAGGCTCGGATCTTGCCTGGTTAACATGTGCAGCTCCTTCGTCGGGCTTGCCGTGAACCGGCCAAGAACGCCGAGTGGGCGTCCATGCAAACGAGGAGGGACGTGGGGGATTCAGTACGGCCATTTTTTGGGCAACAGCGCTAAGGGACGGCCCGCGATCCTACGAATTTACATTATTCTTGGCAAAAAAATGAAAAAGTTCCGAGACATTCAGCTGATGTCTCTTTTCGTCTATGTCATACACTGATTATACATACTCGAGTGGTCGTGTGCCGACTATACACCTCCATTCTCATGCACATGTACGAGATAATAGTCTTCAAATTGCAAAGCCCAAAACCACAAAAGTCCAAACCAATCAGGTATTTAGCATGGCACGCGCCAAGTAAGAGATGAGCTTTTCTAGACCCCTCGGGATTGGCGGCACGCATGCAGGCATCCTACATCTACCTCAGCAAGTAGGTGAAGATGATGACACCGCCAACTTCAAGCGCTTTTTTTTTTCAAACGCGTCACCCTGTAGATGGCGACCGGTGGGAAGGCTTTGGCCCCCCCCCC